>CAJQZJ010009486.1:3886069-3898978 GCA_907164525.1 Lophiomys imhausi | reverse complement strand
GGGGGGGGGGGGGGGGGGGGGGGGGGGGGGGGGGGGGACGGTGGGACTGGGAGGGGTGGAAAGAGGACACTATGATGGAGATCTAACCTGAAGTGATAAATAAATAAATAAATAAATAAATAAATAAATAAATAAATAAATTTAATAAAAGGCTCCTGATTATTTAATTTTTAAACTACAATATTAAGAAAATACTGTAAATATCCAATTTTTTTTATTTCTTCAAGTTACATCTCAATCACAATCCCCTCCCTACTCCCCACTCCAGTCCCCCCCTTCCCCCCCCCCCCCCCCCCCCCCCCCCCCCCCCCTTCCTCTTTTTTTTTTTTTTTTTTTTTTTTAGTTTAAGGTATTTCTTTTTCCCCCCTAACAGTTGCCCCTTACAGTCCAACAAATGGTTCTTTCTCTTATAACTATAAGTAAAATACAAAACAACAGAAATAAATAGGCCACAATTATGAGATTTATATGACTTAGCATACATTCCCAGTGTCCAGTCCATATGTTTTTGGCACCTGACTCTAGCATTCTACTATCTAACCATCTCCATGAGTTTAAATTTCTATATCTAACTCAGCTTTCATACTAATTTGCCTCACAATTTTGAAAAATATCTTCTTAGATCCAGAACACCCGCTTGAGTCCTAAACAACTCAAAATTTAACTATGAGACTCTAGGTATCTATTCTTCAACCACCTCAGAGACCTGAGAGGGATAAATATATCTGATTATATAGGAAGTGCAGGGCCTGCAGCTTCCAAAACTAAGAAATGACATACCAGTGGCTGCCTGGACAGTTCCCATTTTCTCTCCATACATTACAGCATCAATCTTCAGCCATTTGGCCACGTTTCTCTGACAGACATTATTGTAGAGCACGAATTAGGAAAGACTTAACTATCCTGTCTTGGCAGAGCTAGGCTGTCGACTTACTTGCTTCCAAGTTTTGTCCTTTTTGGAGAGCAGTCTGTCTACAGTTGAAGCAAGAGGTTTTTCTTGTGAAGAGAATGCTTACCACCAGTTCAACCATCTCCCACTGGAGATTCTTTCAGAAACCTCAGCAGAAAGCAGATCAGACACCAAAGAAGATGTTTAGTCTAGATGATCCAGCCTTGCAGACTTCCTCAATAACTGTTTCCTCAAAAGTCTACAACCACAACAACTCAAAATCGCTAAGATCATTCACCTCCACAAACTGCTCCAGCCAGAACTTCAGTAAAGCCCTGAAGATCAGCTTCTGTCTACTAACTTCTTAGGACATCTACATAGCTGAGCACAAAAGGACTGAACATCAAATGATTCTATTAACATTTTAACCATTTTTCCATTCTTATTTGGGCCCCAAACAGGTTTACTACGTCCCAAATCAGCAGGAAGTCACTTTAAGAGAACAACGTCCCATCTCCAGAAGGTGGGGAGGGTGTTCCCCCCCCCTTTGGTTATTTGATGGATAATAGAAAATTTTGTTATTTAGGGGAAGAGACTACAAGCTGTTAAATGGTCTTGTTAAGTGGGTTTTGGAGGTTACATCCAGGGGCTTCTCTCTTTTTCTTTTCTTTATCCTTCTTTCTCTCCTATGTAGGAGTGAACAGACTTGAGAAAAAAATGGGACATAGACATAGTATAGGAAAGATCAAGAAAAAAGGACAGATTATTGAATATGTAACTATCCAATTTTTAAAGAAAGAAACTATGAGTATGTTTGATGGTTAATCATAACTCACCAGTCAAAAGGATTTAAAATGCCAGGAGAAACACTTCTGGGGTGCATCTGTTAATATATTTCCAGAGACTGGTTTAATTTAGTAAACAACTCCCCTGGGAATGGATGGCCCTGCCTTATGGACCTGGGCCTTATCTGACAACAAAGGTAAAATGAAGAAAGTGGAATGAATGCTGGCATTCATTTCACTTTGAGTTCTCTATATTTACACTATGTGACTAACTATGTTCTTTGTGTCACCAATATACATTCTCTTGATGTACTTTATCTCCTCAAGCCACAAGCCATGATTAACTCTTCCTTCTTAACTTTGATTTTGTCAGTTCTTTGTTCTAACAACATGAAAGGAAATAATATAGAAACCTTTCATGTATAGGCTTTTGGAATTGATTGGAGGGGAAATGTGGAAGAATCTGAAGCTAGGGGCTAGAGAACAACAGAATAATGAGATAATTGTAAACAATGGAGTCACAGCATTTAATTTTTCAGACAGGAATAATGAGTAAATTGGGCTAATGACTACTCATGTTATATTCTGGCAAATAATTTTGTTATATTCTATCCATATAATGAAACTTTAACGAATAATTCAGAGGTAGTAAACTCAATTGGAGAATTTTCTGTGTAATACTTACTAATCAGGCTTCTTATTCATCTGTACAATGGGAAAAAGTTCATGAAAAAATGTGCACATTAGTGATTAAAGGTGCACAGTTCTGTTTGACAATGTAGCCAAATTTGGTACAGAGAAAGCATTTGTAATTGCTAGAAATTAGTACTAGTCTTCTCCAGGACACAAGTCAAGGTACCCTTATTGCAAGATACTGCCTACTGAAGGGTCCAATTTATGATAATGAGAAAGAAAGTTGACCTTTAATAGAGAATTCTCTGAAGAGGTTCTCTTCTCTTTAGATAAATGAATAAAAGTGTTTCCCTAGACTCAACACTAGTATAGATAGAGTTAATTACAGTTGTAGAAGGGTATCAAAGTACATCTTGAACTAATAGAATTTGGCAGCATTGTTTATGTGGTGCTTGCATGGAAGTAATGGAAAAATTGAAATGTGAAATCTTAGTGGTTTTTCGAAGGTTCAAGAAAGCTTCTGGGACCAGGCATTATGTGCCAGTGACAGATTATCTAAAAGTATTCTAAGAGAAGACAAAAAGTTGTGACTTTTAATTGTAACTCATATCCTAAATCCTAAGAACACAGCAGAATATGTGGAGACACCATAATCATGGGTTATCTGCCTTGAAGGGATAGACCTGAAAAAAAAAAAAAAAAAAAAAACAAGCACTAGAGTGAGATGAGATGCTTTGCAGGCACAGAAATTGGAAGTCAGAATTATCTATTCCCTTTGGAGAAAAGATGATGACACCAAAACTAGATGTTAAATATGGGGCTGCTTTATTTTATGGTCTTATCTCAGTTTTGTGTAAATAGATGTTAAATTATTTTAAGTATTTATATTATAATTGGTTGGTGGTATTAATCCTTAACTCACCATTATAAATGATTTCACAGAGACACCTAATGAATTTTTAAAAGCTTTAGCCTAGATTGTATAATTTATGCCCATCTAACCTAACTTTTAACTTATTGCTCAAATAAAACTCCAGCATATACCTACATCTCCTTCAGTTATTATTCTTCATGCTATGCTGATGTTTCAGGTTGCATGGAATTGTCTTCTCCCATCTAACCACTTGATTCTTCTCCTTCCTCTATCTTCCTGTGATCCTCTCTCTTCAAAAATGCACCAATCTTTTCCACGCCTGTGTTCCCTGCCTACTTCTCTTCTACAAAATCCAGGTTACAGGAATTTGATTAAATAAATCAGAGAAGTTTTGGGGAGGCAAGTGTTACAGATGTCATTTTGGCAGGTACATGGCTACCAAATCACAGTAAGGGTGGCAGGGTATAACCTATTAACAATTGAATACAAGCAGATCAGCCCATCACAGTTTCAGTCTTATTCTGGTCTGATATATGCTTTCTATAACCCCTTTTCCCATTTAGGAATAAGATAGTTTATTCTCTGCAATTGTCTATTAGGAAAGTTCTTATAGGACATCAAAGTTAAAAGATTGATACTCAGAAGAGACTTTAAACCTTGCTTTTGTTGTTGTTGTTTTTTTTTTTTGTTTGTCTGTTTTGTTGAGAAACATTGGAACTGTTGAAACTGTCAGCAGTGTTAGACATGTACTGATTCGATTTTTTATTGAGAGGTAAGTATAAAACATTGTAGGCCAGGAATAAAAGGCTTAAAGTCATGTGTTTGCATCTCAAGGGGGCTTTCGCTGAATATGCAATTTAATCTTCAATATGTACTTCACTAGACCTAGAATCATGTAGTAGATTTTCTTCAGGGATAACATGACTAGAGAGGTGCCAGTAAGGAAAGGATGATCTACCAGGAATGTGGGCTTGTGTTCTGAAATGCATAAAAAGAAGAGGAGGGGAAAAGTGGAGAATGTGATCTGAGCATAGCACTCAACTCTCTTTGCATCCAGACTGTAGATAATTTGAGTCCAGCTTCCTCATTCTGTCATCATTATGGTTTTTGTCCACTCAGACTGTGACCCTGATTAAACACTTTCAGCCCCTTAATTGGCACTTGCTAGGTTCTTGTCATCACAACAAGAACAGTAATAAAAATGTTTCTGGGAAGTTTCCTGAGATTACACAATCGTTAGAAGTGATGTCATGTCTTAGATTATCTAGAGTGGCCATACTATGAACCACCAAGGGAGCTACTTTAAGAAATCTATCCTATTTAAGCAAGCTCCAACATTTTCCTACCCAGTCTCTGCATACTGAGTTCAATATAAGTCCTTCTTATTTCTTGGCATTGCCATATATTTTAAACATATTTAAATTGTCTAATGCTATTCATGATTTAAATTTTCACACATTATGTTAAATTTCAACCTTATTCACCCTGAGTGGGACTGCAGAAACAGTAGATGACTCTTTTGACAAAACAGAAAGAACAACTCATAAATAAAATGCTCTTTCCAGATTTTTATAATGATATATTTTATCCACTACTATCAAATTGAGTTAATTCACTTAAATTTTCTATCTGTCTCATGGATGGTAATATCAAGAATGCATAAGGCCAAGAGATTTTTAGGCTGGAAAACTGGCTTATTGGATAAAGGAAATAGTTAACAAGCTTGAAAAGATGCTCAGCATTATGTAAACAATGAACTGACTCTTACAAAGTGTCCTCTTTCCTTCACTTGTCTACCAAGGTATGCACACATGCATTCATATTCATATACATATATGAATGTGAATATATATGAATACATATTATAATGCAGAATATAATTTTATTTGTTATCCTATTTATTTTTGCATATCTAGAACACTGCAAATTTTCAATGATGAGTTTGTGAGTAAATAGGTGGACACTACACTTGCTTTATCTACTGTGATTTTTGATCATCAGATAGTATCATGTTCTCATTGCGGGAATTGGCCAGTGATATGTAAATATTTTCTGTCATTTTAGAGCAAGCTCATATTGACTTGTTATTAAATATTTAGTCATATAGCCATGGGAGTTTATGATCCTCAATTAATTATTCTTTCCAATATTATATGTTTGTGTCAATAATACATTCTGTATTATTATTGTAAATTTATCTCTTCAGCCTGCCTTTCAGCAGCAGCATCTCAAGGAGTTTATGTTATCACCAGCTGTCATAGCATAAAAGGCTCTGGCCTACCCAAGATCTCTCTATCTCTCTGTCTATCTCTCTCTCTTTTGCTCATTTGTTCCTTCTATGTTTTATTCATTCTTTGTCTCCTGGTCTGTCCGTCTGTCTGTACTTAAGTTCCCACTCCAAGACAGGTTTCTGCTCTCTCCTCTCCATCAATAAAACTCTTATCTTAAATCTTTTGTGTGGCATAATCTCTTAGTGGCACACCCTGGCACAGGCCAGCTAAAAGTACTGCCCCAGTAGCTACCACTTTAACCTAATATATTCATTTCATAGAAATAGGCTGATTATTATATGCTAATTTGAAATATTTTTGTCTGATATTTGGCTTCTGCCAATTCTTGAAATAAGTCATGATTTGATAAATTTTTATATAGGAAATAATGCATATTAAAATATAGAATTGGAGCTCAGCATAGGTGAATGATTATACAATTATCTAAATTTTGCATTGGGTGTGTAAGCTTTGTTTAAAACAGTTAATAACAAAAAATATATTGTGGATTGTCTAGAAAATCTACATAACAATGTGAGATTATGTCTCTTTTTTTGATAGTATACATAAGTGACCCCAAAAATTCCACCAGAGAACTACTGCAACTGATAAACACATTCAGCAAGGTGGCTAGATACAAAATTAATTCAAAAAAATCTGAAGCCCTTCTTTAAACAAAAGATAAATGGGCTGAGAAAGAA
Organism: Lophiomys imhausi; assembly: GCA_907164525.1. Lineage (NCBI taxonomy): Eukaryota > Metazoa > Chordata > Mammalia > Rodentia > Muridae > Lophiomys > Lophiomys imhausi. The sequence goes on along the minus strand of CAJQZJ010009486.1, from coordinate 3,892,826 downwards.
ATTAGGGAAACAACACACCTCACAATACCCACAAACAATATAAAATACCTGGGGGTAACTCTAATTAAGCAAATGAAAGACCTCTATGATAAGAACTTCAAATCCTTGAAATTGAAAAGGATATTAGAAGATGGAAATATCTCCCATGCTCATGGATAGGTAGGATCAGCATAATAAAAATGGCTATCCTACCAAAAGCAATGTACAGATTCAATGAAATTCTCATCAAAATACCAACACAATTGTTTACAGACCTGGAAAAAAACAATTCTCAACTTCATATAGAATAACAAAAAAAAAAAAAAACAGAATAGTTAAATCAATCCTGTACAATTAAAAAAAAAATATCTGGAGGTATCACCATCCCAGATTTCAAGTTATACTACAGAGATTATTTCTTATTTAAACTATAAAAGCACATTTAAAACAGTATTATTGAATCTAAGTAAAGGAGTTTCAAGTATTCTGAGTAAGAAAACTTCCATCTTAGATGTGTGGTCAGTCCTGTGAGCAACTTGAGGCTAAGATGATATCAGAAATTTCAAGAATACAAAAAAAAAATTCAGATGTAATACATGCTGAATTACATGTTCACATTAAAAGAATTGTGAGCAGTTGTTGGGGTCATCATTTTGTGTACTGTGTAAAGGTTATCTTTGTATTATTCAAATGCTGATTTCTACAGGTTGGCTTTATATGGTCATTTTTATGAAACTTCATTTGTCTTGGTCTTTTGTAAATACACTTCTCTCACCTTCTGATTGGTTTGGTAAACATTTGAGGGCATGCAGCTAGTCAAGATGGGAAAGTCAAGATCTGGGCAGAGATAGGAACTGTGGGAAGAATTAAGAGGTGGGAGATTCACTAGCCAGGCAAGGATATGGAAAAAAAAGGTGTCAGAACTGAGTGAGAGGTAAAGGGCCCCTAGACAAACATGGCTAGTATAAATGAGTTAAATTAAGTTATACAAGCTAGTTTGGAGGTAGCAAGCTATCAGGCCTGAGCTATAATAAATAATAATAAATCTCTGTTGCATTATTCTGTCAGCTTGCAGTCCAAAGAATGCCCTTTTACAGTCAGTGCCTGTAAATACTCTTGCCTGTCTCCCAGAAATTCAGCAAGGGAGACTATGGACAGATGCAGCTTACATAAGAAAGTGTAGCTTTGCCTTCTTATGGAACTCCTAACAGTGGAAACGGGCTGTCTCTATTTCTCTTCTGGCTTTTGGGAGCCTTTCCCCATACTGTCCTGTTTGCCTATCAGAATGCTTCCTACCATGATGATCATAACTAGCCCTCTGAAACTGTAAGAAAGCACCTAATAAGACTCTCATTTGTATGTTAACTTTGTCACAGTGTCTCTTCGCAGCAGTAGAACAGTAGCTAACAGAGAGAGATTTCTGTCTCCAAGACATTGTAATCTAGTTTTAATCTCCTAGCAAACTAGGAGAGGAGATGAGAGCATGTTGGCTCTGGCTCAAGTGGCCACCCATTCCTCATTTATTTAAAGTATCCTCTTTGATGAAGTAGAATTTTGAGGATAATAATTATTATTGTTATTATTATTTATAATATTCATAATATTTAATAATAATTAATATTATTATCATTATTAAATTTTACTTTGTAACAGAACTAAGAAAATGGAAGACATTAATATGGTTAAATACCTTACTTTAAATAAAATAGGTAATATTAAGATGTTATAATAAGAAAAACTATAAGAATGTACACAGATATGTGAACTGCAACATAAGTATCTATGCAGGTATATTTATAGAGTACCAGGATACTGAAAATATTCACTGTGATTTTATGACTAATACAAAAACTATGAAGTGGGATAAGAATGCCTACAACTGAATACTAACAGAAACTTTTACTTCCCTAACAATACCTTATGTAATTGTAAGAAATAATAATATGATTGAAAAGAATTGTGCAACATAATGTTTCATTTTACTATATTTTCCAAATACATATGCCCTTCTAATCTCAGAGGTCTATGTATTTAGCAATATTATTAAAATAATACATTATTTTATTAATAAGTGAATCTCTAATTTCTAGGACACATATTGACATAAGAAAATATTTTGTTGATAAACTACAATTTTACATTAGAACAAATAGGAATAAATAAAGATAAATCCAAAGTGTAGATAGATAACACAAAATAGTAGCAAATAACACAAAATAAATTAAAAATATAGATATAAATGTATTATTTGAAAGTGTTGCTTCTTGTCCAATATTGCCACTTGTTTGTCTACAAATGACAGATGATTGCTATCATGCCACGTATGTTGTGTTAAATTACAGTATCAGTCTTGACACCTCAATGAGAGATAAACCATGTGGATGATGTATCTGTGATATGCTGTTTAAGAGATATAAAATTACTGAAGGCTACAGGGAAAAGCATTTACTACAGAAATATAGAAGCATTCTCAATTACCTGGTCAAAGAATTTTGCCCTACTGAGGTAGAGATTATGGATAAGCATGAAAAAGCTTTTCCAGTCTCACAACTGTTGGATCTTGTTCACCTCAGATTTATAAGCTAGGCTAATATACACAACATCCTTACACATGGAAGTTCTAAAGCCAGGAGATTGGTGCTCCAGGCTTCAGAAGTCAGACTAATATAAGGCAAAGACATGCCAAAAGTGGTTACATTCAAAATGTTTTTCTCTAGGCTCCAAATATCAGAAGAGATGACTCTGACAACCACTGAGACTTTCAGCTTCCATAGTCACTGAGTGTCAACTGACAACAGCAATATGTAAAACATAGAAAAGCATTCGGTCCTTGAGCACATCATTAGCAGGACCATCATTTCTACACTGGCAAGAATTATATTTCAAGGGCATCTTACACTAGATCTCTCAGGTATAGAAGTTAGGACCCTTCATTTTTGATAGTTGCTACTATTATAGACTTAAGATTTTCTAGACCCTTGTCCTTCAAGGCTTAGTAGTTTGCTGAAGTCAGATTTAATACAAATTTGTAAACTCTGACTTCAACCAAGGTTACCTTGTTCCTCTGCAGTTAACAATGCCCTCAGTGTAATTGCAAAGTTTGTCTTCACCCAAGGTTATGATATATCTTTAGCTTCCAGTGCCTCAGTGTGACTGAAAAGTGTTCAAAACCTTAAGTTGTCAAGAGGACAGAGCTTATAGTTAACATTAATAGGACTACTTCTCTGACAGCTGTTTTTCAAAGTTGTCATTAATAAAGGAATAGCCTATTATTCAGTTCACATCCTGGATTTTCTTTTTACTCATAGAAATCATTAAGAGGATGTATAAAAAAAGAGTTGAAAAAGCTCTGCATAGAATAATTCTAATCACACCAAAAGGCACTTAACTATATTCAATAAAGCTTCATGGATCTACCTACTGAGGCCATGTCCCCAGGAGAAGCATATCTTGTTTATCTATCTTATAAGCCTGTGATAGCTGGGGCTAAAATATCAGGATTAAATCAAACATGAAACATCAGTAGAAGTGAAAAAGCAGTGAGATTCTGAAAGTCAAATGCATTTAATGTCAAAGTCACACTACACTGGGAGACTTTGTGAACTGTTAAATGAGAGGCTGTTGGTTCCATTCTGTTACCACTACCTCATGACTGTTACTAGTCTCTGGTGATGCTTCTGTGACACATATTACCTGTGGTCAATAAGAAGGCTTATGCATGCAGCAGAAAATTGATAGTATGGCATATAACTCATTTCTACATCTTCACTACCATTTCTGATAATGACAGAAACTTATAGACAGAGTTTTTCCCCTCACCTCACATTCTGTGTGAAGAATTCTCTAGACACCTATAATGTACCTTCATGAAAAGATGGTTACCATATATGCTAAACTGACAATGGAATCAGCATAATACACTAAATAGTGACAGTTCTATATTCTCACTTCAATTAAAAATAATAGACATTGTTAGTTCATTTTCTTTTACTTCATCCATTATACACTTATTGGTTGTCTTGATATTTATTTGATGAAATAATCAGTTAAAATGTTTTGTCACTTTGGTTTAACAAATAAAGCAGTTTGTGATGAAAAAGCGTACACACTGCTGGGCATTACATATTTTAAAATCTTATATTGAATGGAAATTAAGTATCTCTTACCACCAACAATTGTGTCATGCTTCTCTCTCAATTCCCCTCTTCTTCCTCCCCCACCCCGTCTCTGCTTTTCTCCTTTCACTATTTTAACTTGGGGACATAAAATGAAATAATTCATTAAAATTGTTGTGGATTTATTATACATATCTCATTAATGAAATAAATATATCTAGCCATGTTTATATGGTAAATATTTGTCAAATATTAAGGGACTATTCCATACTATATTGATGTCAAAAACTATTGGCTAATATATAAAATCAAACATAGTAAATTTGTTTTCATTATAAATCTTTTCAATTGCATTCCTGTTTTTCTTGCTAATCTTCTTCTATTACCCCTAGGAACTGCTTGAAGATGAGAGGCATGCAGATTGACTGGCTGCTTTGGATTTCTTCCCCTGGGACAATTCTGCTATTTACAGTAAGCTTAAAATAATCTCTATGTAAGTAAATCTATTCTTTTGTGATTTTTAACCTTATCTATCAAGTCCACTTCAAGAGTGTGGAAATGAGCAAAATGACTATATGGATTGAGAGATTCATGAAGACATATACCAGACTTGAATATTAATACACAAAATTCTTGATTATTGTAGACGTGAAAAAAAGAACAGGTAAGAAGAATGTTGTTTTGCAATGATAGTAGATGAGCAGTCTTTTATTGACTATGGTATAGCTAAAGAAGTGAATATTATAAAATAGACCATATATTTTATTAAGCAAAACTTTTTCTCATTCTGCAAAGTATCAATAATATTTACTGAGTTTAATGTTTTAAAAGTTAGGAATGAGGACGGGCCAAGATGGCGGTGACCTACACTGAAACATTTTGAACGCGGGGGAAAAAAGAGCCATAAAAAACACAGAGTTATTGGGCACTGTGCAAAAACCGGAGGGGCTAGATCCCCCCCCTCGGGAACACTCACAGCTCCCAAGGGACTGTTAAAAGTCCCAGGGCAAGGCTCTCCCCATCTCTAACAGCCACTAAACCCACGATTCGGGAACTCCCATTTGGAGAGGAGCCTGGTAAGATCGATCCCATCTTACAGCAGGCAGAATCAGGGTCCACTTGGCCATAGATCGCTGGCCTATTGGGCTCCCCACACATCAGGTTGAACTTATACCCACTTAAAAAACTTTGCGAGATAGTGGAAGGCTTAGCAAGAAACAAACAGGAGGCTCAACAGGTGGTCAGCAGCCACTCGTGAAGCGGAGGGCTGGAGGTTCTGAGAAAGCACGGGAAGCTGGGAACACAAAGGCGGGCGGGAGGGGCTGAATCCTGCACACTTACGATAGCGCAACTGGGAAGGGAGCACGGCTGGCAGGGCAAAATACCGGCGAATCCACGGCAGGATATCTGGGGAGAGAGACAGGCGTGGGCGGGGCCAGGGATCCGTGCACCCACGGATGAGCTGCTGGGACGTGAGGTCCACTCAGGTAGCTGGAGGATCCAGGGCTTGGGGTACTCACGGAACCCGTGGCAGCGCAGAGAGGAAGGGAATCAGGCACAGAATCCAGCCCTGTGGCGAGAAGCCTAGAGAGAAACCCGAAATCAGGTCCATAGCTGTATCCTGGAAAATCCAGACATATTAGGTGTGGAGCCAGACCCTGTCAGCCTCCGTGTTGACAAACAAAGCCCACAGAATCTGTGCCTGGGCAAACAGGCCCATACCATCAGAACCATTACAGGCTGATAACTCAGAGTGCAACATAGGGAAGTCTGAATTGGGAGCAGTGAAACAATCCTGGTCCATTACTCACAACCTGGGAATAGGCTACACCAGCTCACAGTGCCTCAGGCGATTAAAACCACAGTGACCTTGAAATCCCCCTGTAAGCAAAGACAGATAGCCAAGTAACTCGTCCCCTGCACCAAATCATCCACTGTTGTTCCAAGCACAGAAAACAGACAGCTAAATGCATCCAATGGCGAAAGGTCAAAAAAAAAAAATAGAAATCAAGGAATTATGACTCCAACAAAGCAGAATCATCCTAGCTCATCCAATTCGGATGACCACACACCAACAGAAACACATGAAAACATTGACAATTCTACAGTATGGAAAGTGATAGAGTTCCTGCAAGAAGAACTTAAATCTATGAAGGAATTCAAAGAAGCCACAATTCTACAAGTCAAAAAAAGGAAGAACACCATTAAAGAGCTCCAAGCCAAGGTGACAGAGCTTGAACAGGAAAAGGAAAAAGCCATGAAAGATTTTCATACAAAAACAAGCAAGCTGGAGAAGGAAATGTACAAAACGAACAAAACCATACAAGACATGAAAATAGAAATAGAAACAATAAAGAAAACACAGTCAGAGTTAAAAGAGGAAGTGGAGAACCAAGGGAAGAGAACAGGAATTACGGATGTGAGTATCAACAATAGGATGCAAGAGATGGAAGACAGGATCTCAGGCATGGAAGATTCAGTGGAAGAAATCAGTACAACATCCAAAGAAAATGAGAAGGCTAAAAAATCTCTCACCCACAACATCCAAGAAATCAGGGACTCAATGAAAAGACAGAACCTAAGAATTATAGGTATAGAGGAAAGAGAGGACTCTCGACTCCAAGGTCCAGGAAATATCTTCAACAAAATCATAGAGGAAAACT
>CAJQZJ010009486.1:3859110-3875122 GCA_907164525.1 Lophiomys imhausi | reverse complement strand
TGTGTGTGTGTGTGTGTGTGTGTGTGTGTGTGTGTGTGTGTGTGTGTGTGTTTTATAGGTTGACTGTGCCCTCACACAATGAAAAATAAATTGAAGAAGAATCAGAAGATGGAAAGACCTCCCATACTCATGGGTCAGTAGGATTAGCATAATAGAAATGGCCATTTCACCAAAAGTAACCTACAGATTCAATGCAATTCCCATCAACATTCTGACAGAATTCTTAGAGACCTTGAAAGAATAATCCTCAAATTACATTGAAAATCAAAAAACAAACAAACAAACAAACAAACAAGAATAGCTAAAATAGTCATGCACAATAAAGGTACTTCTAGAGGCATCACTATTCCTGATTTCAAACCCCACTACAGAGCAATAGTAATAAACACAGAATGGTATTGGCAGAAAAACAGACAGGTTGATCAATGGAATAAAATCTAAGGATCAGAAATAAACCCATACAATTACTGCCTCTTGAATTTGACAAAGAAGTCAGAACTATACCATGGAAAAAGGAAATATCTTCTATAAAAACTATTTTTCTATCTGTATGTCCATATATAGAAGAATACAAATAGACCCATATTTATCATCCTGTACAAAATTAAATCAAAGTAGATCAAACACATCAATATAAAATTGTATACTCTAAATCTAATTGAAGAGAAAGTGGGGATAAGCCTTGAACCTATTGGCACAGGAGACAAGTTCCTGAACAGAATAACAATAGCTCAGATTCTAAGACCAACAATTAATAAATGAGATCTTATGAAACTGAAAAGCTTCTGTAAGGCAACAGACACTGTCATTACAACATAATGGCAGTCTGTAGATTGGAAAAACTTATCCACCAACCTCATATGAGACAGAGGATTAATATCCAAAATAAATAAAGAATTCAAGAAACTAAACATCAACACATCAATTAATACAATCAAATATGGGGTACAGAGCTAAACAGATAATTCACAAAAGAGGAATTTCTAATGGCCAAGAGACATCTGAAGAAATGCTCAGCATCCTTGGACAGTGGAGAAATGTAACTCAAAAATGCTCTGAGATTCCATCTAACACCTGTCAGAAAGGCTAAGATCAAAAACTCAGAAGACAACACACACTGGCAAGGGTGTGGATAAGGAGAATTCTCCTCCATTATTGGTGGGTGGGCAAACTTCTACAACCGTTTTGGAAATTAATCTGGCAATATCTCAGAAAATTGGGAATAGTTCTACTTTCAGACCCAGCTATAACACTCCTGGGCAAATGCCCAAAAGATTCTCTACCAAACTATAAGGACTTCAGCTCAACTATGTTAATAACAATTTTATTCATAATAACTAGCAAGTGGAAACAACCCAGATGCCCTTCAACCAAAGAATGGATAAAGAAACTGTGGTACATTTACATGGAACACTACTCAGTTATTAAAAATAAGTAAATCATACAATTGATAATCAAATGGATGAAATTATAACAGCTCAACCTGAATTAGCTAACCCAGACTTAGAAAGATGCACATAGTATGAACTCATGTGCTGTACATGTGATACTGGTTTTGGGAATTAGAAAGACAAAAGACAGTGCAGGTATGGCTCTATGAGTTCAGAGAAAAGCTGAGACCTAGCAAAGTCCTGCAAGGAAACTTTGGAGAGGCTTCTGTGTGCCATAATTAAAGTAAAGCCTCAGTAGTAAATGTAAACCATAAGATTATTGAGATAGCAGAGCCATGGATGCTTGCTGAGGAAAAATACATACATATAGTAGAGCTGATTGAAGATAGAAATCTGGATGGACAGAAGTGTGAGGCTAATTCATTATAAAAGCAGTTGATTACATAATGAACCACAGATAATGGAACTGAACTCCAGGGTTTGGTGTTATTCCTCCTGGGGTTTGGTCATATTTACGTTCATGTTTTTTTTTTTCAATTGAGTAAGAATGTCGTCTACTTAGTGCCATTTTATGTTGAGAATATTATTATTTTTATTACAAAGTAGCTTTGTAAAGAGGCCAGTGATCTCTATTGAGTATTGGGACTCTTAAAGTCTATGGAGTTTTTGAAACTTACTGAACAAATACTATACTATATCATGGTCATGAACCTATGGGAATGATGGTTCACTAATGAAGCTTAAAAGTAATGTTTGGTATCAAGTTGAAAGGGAGGTGAATTGTCAAGGCATGCTATTACATCAACAACAAAAGAACCTAGACACTTTTGAAAAAATAAAAAAATTTGAAGATTTTCCTATTATGACATTTTTGACATTATCCTTTAAAGAAACTTCTATAAGGAAGCTTTCTCATCATACATATGTGCTTATATTTGCTAATTCATTAAATATATACATATTTGCATAAAACTGCTATTTGTTTGGTCTCAATAATGTGACCATGTGCATTATATGTCACATTACATGAAGAATGTATATATTTACAAATACACATGTATATATACACATAGAGAGACAGAGAGAGATAGAGCAGAGGATAAATATTCGAAAGAGATAGAAGGCAAGAAGAAGAATGCAGAGTTCTGAAGAAAAGATAATTTAAGTAGAAATATTCATAAATAGGTCATAATTTACTTGTGTGAGCAATGCTAAAATGAAGTATACAATGTGGTCATTTTTAGGAAACAGTATCATTGGCATAGATATTTTAAATTTAGACATAAAGTAAAGATAACATTTAGCTAAAGATAGTGTTGATAGTTAAGAGGAAATTAAATGTTCCTGAGAATGTTACAAAGATGTTGACATACAAAAAGTTAAGCTTCTGAAAAAAGTTACTGTGGTGGTTGAACCAAGAAGGTAGAGACTGGCATGCACACATTCTGAGCTACAGGAGGACCTGATAAATAACCATAGAGATATATTCTGGTGGAGGTACAGACTGTGAGGTGCAAGTCTATCTGGGCTCTCCCAGAAAATCTGGAAACAATAAAGGTCCCTGTGCTGGACATGCAGACCCTGGGAGGAACATAGAAGCCAGACTCTGGAGCAATGGCACTTCCCACTGCAGTGGAAGAAAGTAAGAGTCTGATCAACTCAGGACTCTAGCCAGAAGGGCATGCACAGATGTCCTACAAGCTGTACAAGAACACAGATGCCAACTCAAACTACTATAACCATCAAAACTTTAAATCAACATAGATGAAGAAAACAAGACATTCCTAGACAAAACCAAATATCCAAACAATATCTATCATTATATCCAGCTCTACAGAAGAAATTAACAACTTAGAAACAAAAAGAACAATACAAAGAATCAACAAAACCACGAGTAAGTTCTTTGAGAAAATGAACAAGATAGATAAACCCTTAGCCAAATTAACTAAAAGGCAGGGAGAAAATATCCCAATTACCAAAATAAGTAATAAAACAGGAGAAATAGCAACAGACACTGAGGAAATTCAAAGAACCTGTAAGCCTTAATTCAGAAACCTGTATTCTACAATATTAGAAAACAAATGAAAAATGAAAATTTTTTGATAGATTCTACCTGCCAAAGTTAAATTAAAATCAGGTAAACAAACTAAATAGTCCTATGACCCATAAGGAAATAGAAGCAGTCATTAAAATTCTCCCAACCAAAAGAAGCCCAAGGCCAGACAGTTTCAGTACTGAATTCTACCAGACCTTCAAAGAAGAGCTAATAAAAATACTCTTTAAACTCTTCCACAAAATAAGAACAGAAGGAACATTGCAAACTCATTCTATGAGGCCACAGTCACCCTGATAACTAAATTGCACAAAGTCCCAACAAACAAAGAGAATTTCAAACTAATTTCCCTCATGAACATAGATTTAAAAAAATACTCAATGAAACATTAGTATACCAAATGCAAGAAAACAACAAAAGTATCATACAGCATGATCAAGTAGGCTTCATCCTAGGAATTCAGGGGTGGTTCAACATATGAAAATCAATCAACAAAATCCTCCAAATAAACAAGCTGAAATAAAAAAAGTTCACATGATCATCTCAGTAGATACTGAAAAAGCATTTGACAAGTCCAACATCCCTTCATGCTAAAAGCCTTGGAGTGATCTGGCATACAAATACCATACCTAAACATAATAAAGGCAATATAAGGCATGTTGCTAGCCAATATCATATTAAATGAAGAAAACTTAAAGTGTTTCCCCTAAAATCAGAGGCAAGGCAAGGATGCCCATTCTTTCCATATCTCTTCATCATCGTACTTGAATTTCTAGCCAGAGCAATAAGATAACTAAAAGAGATCAAGGGGATATATTGGAAAGGAAGAAATTAAAGTATCCCTATTAGCAGATCATTTGGTAGTATTCATAGGTGACTCCAAAAACTTCCATCAGAGAAATCTTACAACTGATATACACCTTCAGCAAGGTGGATGGATACAAAATTAATTCTACATAAGCAGCAGCCCTTTTTATATAAAAGATGAATGGACTGAGAAAGAAATTAGAGGAACAACACCCTTCACAATAGCCACAAATAACATAAAATATCTGGGAGTAACCCTAACCAAGCAAGTGAAAGATCTGTACAACAAAAACTTGAAGTCCACAAAGAAAGTAACTGAAGAGTATATGTGAAGATGGAAAAGTATCCCATGCTCATGGATAGGTAGGATTAAAAATGAAAATGGCCACCCTACTAAAAGCAATATACAGATTCAAAGTAATTCTTATCAACATATCAACACAATTCTTTATAGACCTTGAAAGAACAATTCTCAACTTCATATGGAAAAGCATAAAACCCAGAATACATAAATCAATCCTTTAGAATATATATTTATATATATCTGGAGGTATCAGCATCCCTGACTTCAAGCTACTGTACAGAGCAATACTATTAAAAACATCCTGGTACTGGCATAGAAACAAAACGGATCTGTTTCTATGTGGATCAATGAAACCAAATCGAAGACGCATAAATAAACCCACTCACCTATGATCACTTAAATTTTTTTGTGAAGAAGCCAATACCATACAATGGAAAAGGAAAACAGATTCAACAAATGGCACTGGTCTAACTGTATGTCAATGTGTAGATGGATGCATTCAGACCCATTTTGATCACCTTGCACAAAACTTAAGTGCAAGTGGGTCAAAGACCTAAACATAAATCCAGACACACTAAATCTAATAGAAGCGAGGGTTGGGAAAAGCTTTGAACTCATTGGCACAGGTGAAAATTTCCTGAACAGAACACCAATTGCTCAGGCTCTAAGATCAACAATAAATAAATGGGACTTTATAAAACTAAAAATCTTCATTAAGGCAAAAGACACTGTCATTAGAACAAAAATGTTGCCTAGATATTGGGAAAAGATCTTCTCCAACCCCAAATCTGACACAGAGCTAATATCCAAAATTTACACAGAACTCAAAAAATCAAACACCAAGAAACCAAATAATCCAATAAAAAATAAGGTACAAATCTAAAACAAGAATTCACAAAGGAAGAATCTATAATGGCCCAGAGGCAGTTGAAGAAATGCTCAACATCTGTAGTCATCAGGGAAATGCAACTCAAAAAGACTATGAGGTTCCATCTCACACCCCTCAGAATGACTAATATCAAAAACTAGCACATGCTGAAAAGATTCTTCACCAAACTGCAAATACATTGGCTCAGTTATGTTCATAGCAGTTTTATTTGTAATAGTTAGAAACTGGAAACAACCAAGATTCCCTTCAACTGAAGAGTGGATTAAACAAAACAAAACTGTGGTACCTTTACACACTGTTTCACAATGAAATATTACTCATCTATCAGAAATAAGGAAATCATGATATCTGCAACCAAAGAAATGCAACTAAAAAAGCTTATTCTGAGTGACCTAACAAGACCCAGAAAGAATACATACCCATGGTATGTATTCACTCATAACTGGATTTTAGACATGTAGTAAAGGATAACAATCCTACACCCAATGACCCCAAAGAACAGGAACCTAGCATAACTATCCTACAAGATATACCACCAAGCAGCAGAACAAAACAAAGGCTGAGACCCACAGTCAAATATTAGGTGGAACCCTGGGAGCCCTATATAAGAGAGGGAGGAGGAAGAGAGAGACTCAGAGAGGTCAAGATCAACACATGAAGATCAATAGAACCAACTAATCTAGGCCCCTAGAGGCTTATAGAGACTGAAACACTAACCAAAAAAAAAGAAGAAAAAAGTTTAGACGAGACATAGATGCCCCCCCATACAAATACAGACATTAGGCAACTTTGTCTTCATACACATCCATTAACAAGGTGTGGGGGGCAGTCTAAGTGATGGACTTTATTACTTATTAGTGGGCCACTTTGCTTTAGCTGAGCTGCCATTTTGGGCCTCAGAACAAGCAGAAGCTCTTAGCCCTAATGTGACTGATGAGCTGAGTGGGGCTGATATGTGGAGACCTCCCACAGGGGAGGACAAAAAGAGGAAGTAAGGGGTGAGAGGGTGGGACTGGCATTGGAAGAGGGAGGAGGCTGAGACCAAGATGTAACTTGAATTAATAAATAAGTATTATGAAAAAAACAACAACAACAAAACCATTTTCAGCACTGTTAGGACACAGTCATGACCTATAGGGAATGGAGACTAAACTATAACTAATAGAATGAATCAATTGGTCAAAAGAAAACATGTTGGGGAAACATTGTCTACAGATATAATAAACACATGAGGGAGGTGGACAAAAGAAGAAAAGAAGTTACTGTGAACATAATGGAGTAAATTATAAGGAAAATGCTTGGATAGTAAAAATATTCAGAATTAATCCTAAGAATCTGAAATTTTAACTGAAGACAGTTTCAGTGAGATGGACACTCAAAATTGTTACATAATGAATCTGTGGGCAAGAAACAGGAAACAAAGATGGAAACTTGAGTATGTGCTACAAAGACAGTACATTTTCTTTTGTTGAATGACCAAGAAAGAAGGAGAAAGAATCATACCATAGATACAATTGGAAGGACTGTTTCATAGGAATTAGAGATCAATTTCATGTGAAGAAAATTTGTTATCTAGAAAAAGTCCACACTCCTGAGTAGATATTTGCAGAAAATAACTTCTCTGGTAATTACAGCTGCAAGCAAGATAGGATAGTTATTTCCAAAGAGAGGTTTATCTACAAGAGAATAATCAAGCCAATCTACTCAAAAAATCTTATTCTATTTTCCCACCTTTTAACAGAAAATCAAAATAATAGTTTTAACTATTTATTTGAAATGGTTTTTGAAACAATCTGATGTTGAGAAATGAATGACTTCAGTTGAAATAGTTTAATCTCTCAAATTGCTTTTGCATCAAAATAGAATCTTTCAAAACTCTTTATTTATTTTAACTCTTCTTTATTTTAACTTTAACAGTGATTATAGATTGAAAGAGTATAGGAATAGGCAAATATTCAGTTCAATGAATTAAAATATATGACAACAAAATCTGTTGTCACTTCTGTTATGCAAAAATCTCTTCGGTGATCCCTATTATGTACTGCAAAGCCTGACAAGCTTTTAATTTTTTTGTGAGTTCAGAAAATATTATCATTTATATATTCATAATTTTAGCCCAAATTTATTTTTAAACTATTAAAGGTTTGAGTTAGTGAAGGTGACTAAAATATATGTAGTTATTATTATACATGTAAAAAGCATCCATATTTTTCTGTTTTTTTTTAAATGAAAAACGTGAAGTCAGCCTTAATAAATTACATGTTTTTTTTATTCTTTGTAAGGAATGTCAAAAGGATTTTTTTATTTTTATGTTTTGGTTTATTCACGATGTTCATTTTGGGTTTTTAACTCATCCACCATCTATTTCATCTATTTAGTTCAAATTCTTTTAAGTCAAATATTTTCCAGTTAATAGTGTATTCAAGTGATCATTTTTTCTAACAAAAGGCATACCTCTCAAGACACAGATCTGTATGTGTCATCCCTGTTTATATTAAAGAATATAGAATCTCCTTATTGTGTGCTGACTTACATTATTCTTGAGAATTGGAAATAAATAAATAAATATTTCTGTAGTTTACTGTTAGTCAATTAAATAGTAATATATTAGGCAATTTAAAGCAAAACATTTTAAAAACAAGCTAAGTCATAATGTACCAAAACAGTAGATAAGAGCAATTCTAGATATACTATATTGTACATACATGGAGTGGCAAAAAGATATTAATACATTATTCAAAATCAACACAGAGATGAAGATGCAGTCCAGAAGTAGAAGAATTAACTGGTCCTCCTCATGTCCTATATTTGATCCTCAGCACTTCAGTAATAAAATAAATAAACATATAAGTTAATACAAAGATTACAATGAATTCACTTTTGTTTACTTTTTCTCTATGTTTTCTTATTAATGAGAAGAAGAATATAAATTCTTGATGCATGTGAATAAAATTTGATAGTATATGTTTAAAAATGATAAATATATAATATAAAACAACTTCTATGCAATGATATTCTTTCTAAATTACTATAAGGCATTTCAGAAACAGATATCTCAAGTGATCATCTGAACATTAGATCCACATCAGGGACCTCTTACATACAAGGCTTGACCAAACTACTGATCAGTGCAGAAGACTTGAAGGAATCTAGGCACCATACTCAACCTTCCCAATCAAAGCAAATCACTTCCCATAGCATTATGGTGTAACTTCCTAAAGACATATGACAAAGAATTAAGAAACTAAGCTGACAGATTTTGTAGCTCAAACCCCAAAAGTGAAATCAAATGTCCATCATGCAATCATCGCAGTTTTAAAATAACTTCGCTTAAATCTAGTGTTGAAATATATATTTATTGACTGATTTTTTATAGACTACAACTCAAGATCAAATGAAAAGGCATAGAATTTTAATATTGCTATTTTTTCAATATTTATCTCCTTAAAAAGGAAGATATCACTAAGTAGTGTCATTAATCCACTTTGTAAATATCCTACCAAATGTCAAAAGTGGATTTTGAATGGTTTTTAGTTCTTATTGTAGTATTTAGTAATATGTACAATAAAAGTTTCCAAGAAAGCTGAGAGCAAGAATATCTGTAAATTGAAAACTTTATATAATCCACAACTTCCTAAATTACCCTTTGAAAGAATGAAAGTTGCTCTAAGTGTTTAAACACTAGAGAGGTGGATATGTTTTCACACCAAAGAAGTGGACACAATTACATACCAGTGAGGTGAACACATATGTACACTAACAGGTAAGTTTAAAAGGAAAGAAGAAAGAAGAGAGTTACAGAATAGTAAGGGTGACACTTAATTGCAGTTAAAAGGAAATTCTCTAAGAAAAATACTACTAAATTATCATCAATATACCTTTTCTCTGTTCAAATTAATTGAATTTTTAAAATAAGTAATTTGCTCTACCCATGTTTTTTAGATTTGTGAGTATCAAAAACAACTTTGCTATGAAAAATGCACTCTACAGATATATAGATGATAGATAAATAACAGATCATAGACAGGTATAGATAGACTATGTTTGATAGATGATAGATGATGGATAAAGAGATAATAGATAAACACATACATGCCTAAATACATACATAGGTTTAGAGAGAATATTTTAGTTAAAATCAAGCATATGTGCCCAAAGCCTTAGCCTATACTTAGAAATGTGTTGTGTTTCTATGTGTTAAATTTATTATTTATCATTTGTTGCTACCTCACAGGAGTTATAAAGACATATACTTGTTAATGTAAGTTTATATGATTGTTTTATTTTGTCTGTTTTACCCTTAACCTGGTAATCATCACAATCATCTAAATAATTTAGACTATTTATATTATTTGTGAACCATGATTCATAACACAAAAACTGAGCAGTTATTACCCTATTCTTAACTCACTATGCTAATCTAGCTTCTCCCCAGCATAAATCTTAGAAATACTTGCACATTGTGACTCTTGCTTCAACTGAATGTCTTCTCCTCATCTCTCCTGCCCCTGCCTCTTCTGAATCCCCCTACTTCCTCCACTTAAAAACTCCTCCCCTAGAGGGCAAGAAGTCTAGCCCTATTGTCTCCCTGATCAGTGATTGGCTATAAGCTGCTTTATTAGCATATCATGGGACAATTGGGGAGCAGTGTTTATATAGCATTGGGACATGAGCTCTTTAGAATAAGGACTGGAACCAGATATGGAGGATACAGAAATCAGCATTTGAATTACAATAACCTTACACCTACACCTACCCTGGAGGTCTACAATCTTAAGAGGGCATGTTTAGCAAGTAAAGTAGTTGAAAAATGAATTGCTACACATGAAACTTTTATTTCCCCTTTTCTTTTATCTTAACCATCTGGTAAAACAGCAATTTGAAATGTAGTCTGTGTCAGAGGAATGATCAATAATCTAGCGAACTTGCCACTGCCACTATTGACAGTTTTTATTCAAGTAAAAGTAGTACCTCTGGGCTACAAAAAAGCATAGGTGAGCAATTCTTTTAGAGGCTAAGAGTTTATGGTATTAAATTATTTTCTGTAAGTTTGAATGACTCTGAAATACACAATTTATCACTGTGTTGCTAACCCTCCAGTTCCACGGAAGGTATTTGTTCCACAGTAGGAAGACTGAGCATAACTACATAGATTGCTCTAGAGACAAAAAAAACAAAAACAAAAACAAAAACAAAAACAAAACAAAACAACAACAAAAAACTGAACAGTGATAGTGAGAGCATGGTCACTAAGCCTGGAGAAATGAAGCAAGATTTATGGACAGTGATTTGTGGGGCAGAGGGAGTAGACGTGAACATGATGTGTGAAAGAGAGATCACACCAACTGGGGTATAATGCAAAAATGATTTGGAGGAGGAGTGGGATATAGACTGGAAATTCCAACTGAAATACTATTATAATTCAGATAATCTGAGATTGCATCAAGCCTATTTTTAGGAGCAACCATTTTCACATTCATTTCCATATTTAACACACACATGAATGGAAACAGATCATATAGTCACTCTTATTGAAACATAGACTCTCCTTTCTTGAGTTTAAAACTGTTTAAAGTATAACATGCTTTGAGAAAGTTTAGTGAATTTAACCTTAAACATACAGAGCATTTTTATAAAATTTTAATTGGTAAAGTAGGAAAATAGTTGGTGCATATGATATAGTAGTAAAGTATGTGTTCAAACTACAAATTGAATTGATCCAATCTGTCCAGAAACACAGGAAAATACACAAAAGTATCCCTACACACAAACAACACCATAATGAGATGAACTGATTGTTTTATTAAGTCCTCTAACAATAGTAATTGGTGACATGATAGAATCTTATATTATGTCTTATAAATATGTATTATTATTATCCCTATTTAAAATTTTAAGATGAATTGTATTGATAGGGAAAAGATTGACATGTATATGTATTTTAAATAGGTAGGTATGTCCACAGATTGTTCCTATGTGCATATGTATATTCATATCAATAATGCTTTTTCTGAAACATTGAACCTAAATTTATATCATTGCTATGTTTGTGTCTTAATTTTCTTCTCTCTTTAATTTCTACAAAATAGTATTTAATTGATCTTACTTCAATTGCAATATGTTCACATTTTAAATTTACCTGATTAAGAATATTCTCATTGCTTTATATTCATCAAATTTACTTTCTAGCTTTAGGTTAAATTTGTTATTATTCATAAAATATTTTTCTGAGATTTGTGTTTGACAGATTAAACATTTGTATAATTCATATTCTTTCCTCTCATGCTCAGTTGCAAATAATAAATATTGATTATTGGTTATTATACAAATTCTTCATGGAATATATCATGTATATATTCTTCACAGGTAAACTTATATGATATCTTCAAGTAACAGATATCATATCAGTTTCTGAAACCCAATTAAGTAGGACACTCCTGAAGCTATGTCTCACAGATTTATGTTTTCTAGTAGAATAAAAAGGTTAGAAAATTAAATAACATTTGGTACAGGAAATTTCAACCCATTGTAGTGGTACCATGCCTGAGCTTGTGGTTCTCGGTAATATAAGAAAGGAGCTGAATTAACCACGAGGAACAAGTTCAGTAAGCAGCATTCTCCTATGGCTTTTGTATCAAATCTTATGTCCAGGTTCCTGACTTGGTTGAGTTCCAGTCCTGACTTCCTTCAATGATGGACTGCAATGAGGAATTATGAATCAAATAAAGACTTTCCTCCTCAACTTGCTTTTGTTCATGGTGTTTCATCATATTAATAGTAAACTTAGCTAGGATACACACAAACACACACACATACACATACACAATCATGCATATGCACACATGCAAAAACATTTCCGTATAAACACACATACATACACATATTCACCCCCCCACACACATGCATATGGACACACACACACTTACATATGCTTGCACATAGAGGTATACCTGGACAGATAGAAATATACATGTATGAAAACATGTGTGTATTTTTTATGTAAGTAAACTATGACATATGGCTTACAGGAAATTTGTATGACTGGGTAAAACACTCATTTTGATCTTGTTTGAAAGCCATCAACATATTGTGAAGAACAAAAGCCTCTTTGAAATTGTGACGTCAGTTAAAGACTGTTAATCTTTCTGGAAAATGGAGACTGTGCTATGGTGCCATAAGGGAACTGAGGAACTATTTACAAATGTTTATGAAAGGCAGGAATTGGCCATTACAACTTTCATTTCTGTAATTTCTATTAATATATAGTTACTTCTTATATACACTCCTTATCATTTCAATTGTTATATTTGCATACCTTTGGTTTACTTTGAGTTCTCGGAACTCACGTGAACATTTTCAACAATTTCTATTTCCTGCTGTAACTGTTTGGTCCAAAAAGAGGATAAATTGACTTTGGCCAATGGGAAAATTTAATCATAAAATATTTACAAACAATTAAAAGTGTTTGACTTGTTGAAAATCACTGCCTTATAGGAGATCTGGAAACTAGGATAGATGAAGGATTTGGGGAGACTTATTGGAGGGTTAATTCTACCTTGAAGAAAACAAATAATTTTTAGCTAACTTAATTTTGGAGCACAACACAATAGTAGTGAAGAATAGGCATGCATATTTTAATCTGTCCCACCTGAAAGGCTTCATTCTAGCCTGCTTGAACTAAACTCAGGTATTCTAGACATACACATTTAAAGCCAGGGTTTTTTAAGTCAAAAAAAAAAAAAAAAAACACCTCATAGGATCTTGTTCTGCACTTGAAAATAGAGATTTTTATCCAGGCAAGCAGTTTAACAGAAGCTATAGGAAGTATTTAGTGGGAGGGTGAGATTTGCATCAGAGGCAGTTTAGCAGAAATCATGATAAATTAATTAGCTAAGAAATCTTGTTCATGGGTTCCTACAATAAAATTGGATAACTTTCTATGGTATTATATAAATCAAGGATGTCAAACTGTACTGAAAACTAAAATGGTCTGATGGTGTCATGTTAAGCATTCTAAATGTTAAGTGGTCCTGTTTGCTGTCTGTTACATTATCTCTGACTGGTTAAATAGATGCTAACGCATGAAATTGGGCAAAGACAGAGAAAGGTGGGACTTCCAGAGATTAGAACAGGAAGCCAGCACTTTAGACAGAGGATTACTTCATTCCAGCCAGGAACAGGAAGAAGGAGGACACACGCCATAGGTTAAAAAAAAAAAAAAAGAACCTCATTCAATATGGCTTGGAACATCCTCATAGAATGGAGAATGGCAGTCCAAGGGGATATATGTATATATGGGGTCATATTTATAGAATATAATTATGAGTTAGCTTGGAAGGGCTAGGTTGCACAATTCAGGCCAAGGCTTGGTAAAGTCCATGTGGTGTCTGTGTGTATTCATTTATAATGGCTATATATTGGGGGGTTAAGTATTTACAACCACCAAATCAATTAAATATAATATAAATACTACTAAATAATTTAGAACTATTTTTTTTTCTACAAATGGCACCCAAAGTAATTTAATTATTTTTTTTCTACAATGGCCTCAAGAAGAATCAAAATTAAGGAACCTCTATAGTGTTGTTTTGATGGAAGTTCACTCTGTGTAATCTTTTTTTTTCTTTTTAAATTATTTTATTATTTAAAACAATTTTTAAATTTAATATATTTTGATTATATGTTTATTCTTGCAAAACCTTCCAGATCTTCCTCACTCTTTGTCCACCAAAGTTTAAGTTATTTCTCAAAAAACAAGCAAAAACTCAATAAAAACAAATTCCCCTAAAGCAAAATAAGTAAATAATTAATAAATAACCCCCCAAAAAAAACAACCCATCAATCTGCAACCAGATAAAAGTAGGACACACACACACACACACAGAGAGAGAGAGAGAGAGAGAGAGAGGGAGAGAGAGAGAGAGAGAGAGAACTGTGGAGCCAAATAAATACATGTTTATTAACTATCTCTGAACATGAGACCTGTTGATATACCCAGTGTCACTCTGTTGAAGAAAACTGATTTTCCCTGTCCCAGAAAAAAAAAAAAGATATTTTTAAATGTTCACCCTAGTGGCTAGGATTACATTCATTTTTTCATTTTTAAATTTAAACAACATGAAATATATAATGATGAAATAAAAACTATCACATTCATATTGGACAAGATATATCAGCAAAATTAAAAGAGCCCAAGACAAGCCACAAGAATCAGGTTCACTCATTCACAGATTCAGGAGTCCCATAAAAACACTAAATTGTGAACCGTAATATATATACTGAGGATGCAGGTCCTATGAATGTTACATCAGTCTCTGTGAATTCATATGAACTTTGCTCATGTCTATCTAAAGGGCTTGGTTTTTTGGGTCCTACAATTCCCTTCTTACTTCACCCCAGCTAAATGTTACATCATCTTTCACTGTCTGTGTGACAACTGACAGAGTCAGTATTGATGTGCTAAAACACTATGCCCAAAATTAACTTGGGTAGGAAAAGGTTTATTTGACTTATACATTACAACCCACCATCACCAGAAGCTACTGCAAGAACTCAAAGCAGAAAGTTGAAAGCAGAGACTGATTAGAAACCACAGAATGATGGTATTTACTGAATTGGTCCTCTTGGCTTTGTCAGTTTAATGTTTTTTCCACAGAGTAGGACAACTTGTAGGAATGATATTGCCAACAGTGGGCTAGGCCCTTCCCCATCAATAAATAATCAAGAAAATGCCCCACATATATGCTAATCAATAAAAATTCTCTCCTCCCAGATGACCAGGTTTATGAAAGGTTAACAAAAGCTAACCAGTATAAGTAATAGGTAACTTTGTGGTTTTCTAATACAGACATGTTTTAATAAGTAATTTAGTATGTTATACTTGATTTACATGACATTTATTTATTTTTCTTGCATTATAGTATGGTATAAGATTTCTACAACAAGAATTAATTATCACACCTCTCATTGACTCAGTTCCCGTTTCAAACTTCCACCATCATTAGTGTCTTTTTAATTGCTACTTTTTTGTAGTTGCAACATTTTTCACTAAAAATCTGCCTTCCTTTTTTGTTTGATTTAAAAAAAGTTTTATAGCTCAAGATATTCACAGCCTCCTGTAGTCCCTGCTCAAAAGGATCTGATACCTTCTTTCACACTCCAGAGACACCTATAGACATGTTACAATCCCTCTCACTCACATACACCACTATGTATTAATAAAAAAAATCTTTAAGAAATAATCAAAATTTTCTCTTTTCTGTGATAATGCAGTAAATTACTAAAAAAAAAAATCTGACCCCATATATGTTTGAATGTGTGGTTCCCAGAACAATTTGAGAAGAATTACAAGAGTTTTGATACATGGTCTTACTGAAGAAAGTATGCCCCTATGTGGGACTTCAGGTTTGAAAAGCTCACGGCTGGCCCAATCTCATTATCTCTCTTTCTCTGTCTTTCTATCTGTCTGTCTGTCTGTCTCTCTCTCCCTCTTTCTCTCATCCATCCATCCATCTATCATCTATCTATCTATCTATCTATCTATCTATCTATCTATCTATCTATCTATC
>CAJQZJ010009486.1:3828091-3859100 GCA_907164525.1 Lophiomys imhausi | reverse complement strand
TCTATCTATCTATCATCTATCTATCTATCATCTATCTATCTATCTATTTATCTATCTATCGATCTATCTATCATCTATCCATCATCTAACTGCTTCTGTTTCTCTCACTCTTCCCATCTTTCTGTCTGCCTGATGCCTGATGTCTATGGATCAGGATTAAACCTCTCACATACTTCTCCACCTCTATGACTGCCTGCATGCTACCATGCTTGCCACCATGATGGTAATGGAACAACCCAATAAAACTCTAAGCAATCCCTGAGTTACAGGTTTAGTAAGAGTTGAATTGGTTATGGTGTCTCTTCATAGCAACACAAAAACAACTAAGACAATTACATTGATTTTCCTTATGTTTTAAAATTAGCATAATGAGATGACCAAAAATAGGTATTATTAAATTTAGTTATTCAAAACTTTCATATAGTATGTACATGTGTATTGTTTTACATGGTTGGATTTAATAATTTTTACCTTTTCAGTGGAATATTAAGTATTTTGTGAGAGACAATACCTTTAAATTTCATAAAATATAAATTTAAATAACATTAAATAGGTGAAGAAGACTATTATTAGGCATATTATAATAAAATATTCAGGTAAGAAAAATTACTAGATGTAGGAATCACCATTCAAATAAAAAAGAGTAATATCTTGACATGTTCTGAAACTAGTCACTTATCATACTTCATATGGTGGTTTAATTAAGAATGTCTCACATAGGCTCATGTATTTGAATGCTTAGCCATCAAGGAGTGACTCTACTAGGAACTGACTGAGTGGTGTGGTCTTGTTGGAGGAAGTATGTCACTGGCATGGGCTTTGAGTTTTCAAAAGCACAGAACAGGCCCAGTCTCATTCAATTCTTTGTGATCCCTGCAGATCAGGATATAGAACTCTCTGATAATTCTGCAGCATCATGTCTTCCTGTGTGCAGACCTTGCTCCCTGCCATGATGATAATGGACTAATTTTCTGAAACTTTAAGGAAGTCCTAGTTAAATGCTTACTTTTATAAGAGTTGCCTTGGTCATGGTGTCTCTTCACAGCAGTAGATAGAGACTAAGACATCTCATTATTTCTAAGTTTTCTTGACTCATTTTTTGAAATTTCACTACAGAGGAATTCATGGATGATATCCTCTCAAATATAATAAGTATATACCCAATCACACCATTTCAATAAATAACATCAGGTACTTTAATGAGTGCCAAATATTTTCAGCAATATTTTTTTTTAGTAAATTTGTGAACTAATTTATATTTACTTCATTTACAAAAGGAAAGGCAAGTTTGATTTTTGTCATAAGAACTAATTTCTGAAAATGTATTGTGACATTTTTATAAAAATTTTGATTGTGAACCTATGTATGCTAGTAACAGTATGTCCAGATATGGCTTAAATTATTACAACAAAAATAAATTTTAATCCAAACACTATGGAGTTTGTAAAGAGAAGACTAAGCAATTTTTAAAAACTTGAACGTGCTCAGATTATTTTTCCTTTTATATAACCATAAAAGGTTGATCATTTGGATGAGTCTTTTGACCTTAATTAACCTTATTTACATAGCCCCTCACAGACTTATAAAGAGATTTGATTCCATGGTGAGTTTACAATCACATCAAAGTGACAAGATTCAATAGCACTAGTTGTGGTGTGCTTACTTGGGCACATTTACACAATTGTTGGTACATGATATCCTGCTATTAACCTAGAAAATACCTTTTGCTCAGTATTTGTCCATAAGAAGCACCAAAAGCTATTTGTTTTCAGTTGGAAAGGCCAGCAGTGTACCTTCACAGTTTACCTCAAAGCTGTATTAATTCTCCAACCCTGTGTCATAATTTAGCTTGAAGAGATCTTGATAATCTTAGGAATTATGGGATATACTGAAGATCAGCTGAGACTTCTACCCTCATGGACTGAACAACTGCTAAATTCCATTGGGAAAAAGCATTGTTTGACTAGCTCCAATACAGCATACAGATTATTCTAATAAATGCTCCTTTTATGTACACAGATCCATTCTATCAACTCTATTCCTCTAGAAAACCCTGGCATCATCACAGCTCCATCCCTTGTAAACTTGACACTCAAACAGGCATAACTTCTTAAGACATAATCTTCTACTCCTTGTCTCCATGGGCTCCTGGTTACTAGAGTTTGAAAAGTGAATTCAGTCTAACTTCAAGAATCCTCATAATCTTTACCAGTTCCAACAATATTTAAAATTCTAAATCCCAAGTACTATCTAAGACTAAAGACAACCTCTTAACTGTTTATCCATATGAAATATAAAGCAAACAACAAGCACTTTTTAAATACAATGCCAAAGAATAAAAATTCCCATTACAAAATAGGAGCTTGGAAACAAAACAAGCAATTATTGCACTAAAGAAACACAGAAATCAAACATGAAGACACACAAGCACAGATAGACAGATTGGCACACACAGAAACACACACACACACACACACACACACACACACACACACACACACACTTTTCAGGTCCATTTCAAGCATCAAGTGATGGACTCCAAAGGACTTACAAAGCACCCACATATCTCTCATACTTGTAGTATATGCAGTCTCTCTTTTGACCTGGTTCCATCCATGCCTGCAGAGTTCTATGATTCTGAAATCTTGAATATGCAGAGATTCCTTCAGTAATTTAATCTTGACCAATATAATTTCAAGAAGTAGACAGTGAGGGTCTTACTACAGAGACTCACATTTCACACAGTGCCTGACTTCAAATGTTCTCTAGAATCTTTGTAGGAAGCTCCACACCGTCCTCAATTGTGTATCTTTCATGATGTCAAAAATAAATCCATGCAGATGAACCTGCCACATCCCGAGGTTAGAGCCTAATCCCATCGGAGTACATGTTTGTTGTCATTTATGTACTGACTTTGGAGAAAACTTTCTTAATTGGTTGTTTTTAAGCAGGGCACCCTCATTCTCTGTTATTGAAGCACTCTCCTTGGAAATTTTTTTTTTTCCTGTTTACAAGATGGAGTCTTAACTAGATTTGCCCTCTCTAAGAACAAATCCATATTCAGGGAAGATGGCTGATAATTTTCCTCTGTAGTCTGTTTCACATTTCATGTTTCCTCAATGGAATTTGTTTGTAACAGATTTTCTGAAAAATAAACTTAATATAAGAAACTTGCAAATAAACATAGACACTTTCTACACACCTCTTAATGTTCTACACAGTCTTAATTTGTTTTTATGCATTTATTTAATAATTCAAGTTACATCTCAGTCAAAGCCTCCTCTCCCTTTCCTCCCGCTCCCATACTCCCACCATCTGTCCCTTCTCCTACCTATCCTACTCCTCTGGTGTGGGGTGCCCCCACATATCAGTCCTCATCAGTTCATCAGTCACATGAGGGCTAAGAGTTTCCTCTTCCTCTTGAGCAAGACATGGTGGCTCCACTAGGATAAAATATCTCACTAACAGGTAACAGAGTCCATGACTGAGATGGCTCTATCCCTACTTGCTAAAGGATCTGTATGAGGACCAAGTTGCCTATCCTCTATATTTTTTTAGGGGTTTCTAGGTCAAGTCTAAACTTTTTTCTTCTCTTTCAGTTAGTGTTTCAGTAGCTGTAAGTCTCTAGGGGATTGCAATATTTGGTTCTGTTAATCTTCATGTGCTCATCTTGACTCCTCAGATTTCTCTATTCCTCCTCCCTCTCTTATATAGGACTCCCAGAGCTCCACCTAATGTTTGACTCTGTGTCTCAGCATCTGTTTTGATCTGCTGGTGGGTGGAATTTCTTGTAGGATAGTTATACTAGGTTCCTGATCCTTTGGGTCTGTAGATTGGAGGATAGTTACCCTGTACTATATGTATAATACCTATTTATAAGTGAATACAGGCCATGGGTTATAGAGCTAAAGTGAGAATTCACAAAAGAGGAATCTCTAATGACTGAGAGACAGTTGAAGAAATGCTTGACATCCTTAGTCATCAGAGAAATGCATCTCAAGATGACTCTGAGATTTCTTCTCAACCTGTCAAAACAGTTAAGATCAAAAACTTGAATGACAGCACATGCCGGTGAGGTTGTGGAAAAAGGGGAACACTCTTCCATTGACGGTGTGAGTGCAAACTTGTACAACCAGTATGGAAATCAGTCTGGAGTTATCTTAGAAAACTTGGAACAGCTCTATGTCAAGGCCCAGCCATAGCACTCTTGGGCATTTATTCAAAATATTCTTCACCAAACCACAAGGATATTTGCTCAACTATATTCATTGTAGCTTTACTTGCAATAGTTAGAAACTGGAAAGAACCTAGATATCCCTCAACTGAAGAATGGATTAAAAAAACTGTGGTATATTTACACAATGGGATACTGTAGAAAAGTTAATTCTCAGTGAGCTAACCCAGACCCGGTTTTAAATTGTTAATATGTATAAAATAAATTTGATCTTTACCCAGATTGACTGCAATCATTGTTTCAGAATACTAGGGGTCTTTTCTGGAAATACAGTCAGAAAAAAATTAAAAACTAAAATATCTTACGAACATTTTAAAAGGACTTATAGAAACATATCGAAAGTGAATAGTAAAGTAATGAAATTGAAAATAGTATTTCTATGAAACTTTAACTGTTATCATTTTGTGTAGGCATAATAATTATAATTAGGTAAGGAAACTTGTTCTTTAGTCATGTTGCAAACTACAGAAACCCACAGCCTTCCTATCATTTACATGGAAAGTAAAATATGTATTAAATTTTCAAAAATTTTTAATACTGTATTATTAATTACAATATATTTTCCTTACCTCTAAAATCTCCCATATGCTCTTTACTACTCTTCTTTAAAATCTTGGTCTATTCTTTCATTAATATTTTCTTACATGCATACATGTATGTATATGTGTATACTTGTATACATACAAGTATATATATATATTTTCTAAATATAATCTTCTCATTCTGTATCACAATAATGATTTATAACTTGTATACACATTTTCAGGGCTGATAGTATGACAGAAGACAACCAATTGCTGTGCTCTTCTTTGGGGAATATCAAATCTCCCAACTCCAACTTTCCTTAGTTGCCTTTAGTTTTTTGTGTAGCATTGAGACTTTGTGGGCTTTATTTATATATATATATATATTTTTCTTTCTTTCTTCTTTCTTACTCTCTTTGTTTCTTTTTTCTTTCTTTCACCTGCACAAGATTTCCATATCCTGTATTTCATATTTTTAAATAAATGGTAAACAACTTTTAATTTAACTAATAATGCATATTTTAAATGTATAAGAATCTAATATTATTTAATACTATACAGGTACTTCTTGTTTGAATGTCTAGTGTTGAGTCCTCAATTTGCTCTGTTTTAAAATATCAAATATATGATATGTCAATATTTCATGTCATTTATTACTGGGCATTTTCCATCCTGTATTGTATAATATAGTGTATATAAAATACTTTTGCATTTTATGGCAATAGTTTTATTCACTATGAAAATATATGCTAAATTTTTAATGTTATTTTTCAGCCAGAAAGAAATTATTTTATTTTTATTAATATTCTTATACTACATAGCAATAAAAATGGAATTAAGCATATTGTAATGAACTGGAGGAGTAAGGTGGAAATAGAAATATAAAATAGTTCATCCCATTTGATTTGATTTAAATGAAATAGAAAAGAACAGAGGAAGCCTGTGGTGTTCGGAGTCAGAATTGTGGATATTCATAGGGGATAGATTTGATAAGGATAGCATTAGAAGTGGGTGGATGGCTCAGAGCTTTTGTTAGTTTTCTTTTCAGCAGGTGCATTACATGAGGGCTCACTTTGTAATGCTGTCTGGAACTGCGTAGGTTTGTGGTTTTATATGAAAGCTGCAAAAAAAAAAAAGCAACAGAATTTTCTTTCTATTCATGACAATAGTGATTCTGTATTTTTTAATGTTTATTTATTACATCTCCATCACAGCCCCCTCCAAGTCCCCTCCCAGTCCTACATTCCCAACTTCTCCCTCCTCTCCAATCTATGTTACCCCTTACCTCAACAGTTGTATGAAGGCTAAGAGCTTCCCCTTGCACTGGGAGTCTGCATGGCAGGTCCATTAGAGCAAATTGCCCGACTAACAGGTAACAAAGTCCATGTTCCTCTTCCTTTTGGTTTCTTGGTTTTAGGACAGTTATCCTGTACTATATGGCTAAAATCCCATTATAAGTGAATACAAGCCATGTGCATTTTTCTGGGTCTAGGTTAGCTCACTCAGGATGAACTTTTCTACCTCTATCCATTTGCATGCAAATTGCATGATTTTCTTATTTCTGATAGTTGAGTAGTATACCATTATAAATAAATGTAAATATACCTCTGTTTTTGTTTTTTGTTTGTTTGCTTGCTTGTTTGTTTTTAATCTATTCGGTTGAGGGACATCTGGGTAGTTTCTAGTTTCTAGATATTATAAATAAAGCTGCTATGAACAGAGTTCAGGAGATGTCCTTGTGATTTGGTGAGGAACCTTTTGGATGCATGCCTAGGAGTGGTATGGCTGTGTTTTAAAGTAGAGCTATTCCAAGTTTTCTAAGATATTGCCAGACTGATTTCCATAGTGGTTGTATAAGTTTACACTCCCACCTGCAATGGGGGAGTGTTCCCCTTTCTCCACAACCTCTTCCGCATGTGCTTCAATTGAGTTTTTTTAATCATAGCCATTTTGATATGTTTAGATGGATTCTCAAAGACATATTGAGTTGCATTTCTCTGACAATTAAAGATGTTGAGAATTTCTTCAACTGTCTCATGGGCATTAGAGATACCTCTTTTATGAATTCTTGGTTTACTTCTGTTCCCCATTTTTTATTGGATTATTTGGTTTCTTGGTGTTTAATTTATGAGTTATTTATAAATTTTTGGATATTAGCCCTCATCAGATGTGGAGTTGGTAAAGATCTTTTCCCAATTTGTATGTTGTTCTTTTGTTCTAATGAGAGTGTCCTTTACCTTAAAGAAGCTTCTCAGTTTCATAAGGTCCCATTTGTTGATTGCTGGTCTTAGGGCCTGAACTTTTGTGTTTTGTTCAGCAAGTTGTCACCTGTGCCATTGAGTTCGAGGCTTTTTCCCACTTTCTCTTTTATTAGATTTAGTGTGTCCAACTTTATGTTAAGGTCTTTGATCTACTTGGACTTAAGTTTTGTGCAATGTGATACATATGGGTCTATTTGCATTCTTTTACCTGTTGACATCCAGTTAGATGAGCACCACTTGTTGAAGATGCTTGCCTTTTTCCATTATACGGTTTGGCTTCTTTGTCAAAATTTAAGTGACTGTACATGTATGGGTTTATTTCTGGGACTTTTATTTGATTATATTGATCACCTGGTCTGTTTCTATGCCAGTACCATGCTGTTTTTATTGTTATTGTTCTGTAGTATAGCTTGAAATCAGGGATGGTGATACCTTTAGATTTTTTTTTTTTTTATTGTACAGGATTGACTTAGTTATTCTGAGTTTTTTGCTTTTCCATATGTAGCTGAGACTTATTTCTTCCAGGTCTATAAAAGATTGTGCTGTTTTTTTTTTTTTTTTTTTTTTACTGGAATTGCACTGAATCAGTATATTGCTTTTGGCAGGATGACAATTTTTATTATGTTTATCCTACCTAACCATGAGCATGGGAGATCTTTCCATCTTCTGATATCAGTTACTTTCTTCATGGACTTGAATTTTTTTGTTGTACAGGTATTTTGTATTATTTATGATTATTGTGAAGGGTGTTGTTTCCATAATATCTTTCTCAGCCAATTTATCCTTTGTGTAAAGAAGTGCTACTGATTCTTTTGAATTAATTTTGCATCCAGCCACTTTCCTGAATGTGTTTATCAGTTGTAAGAGTTCTCTGATGGAAAATTTGGGGTCACTTATGTATACTATCATATCTGTGAATAGTGGTACATTGACTCTTCCTTTCCAATATGTATCCCCTTGATATCCTTTAGTTGTCTTATTGCTGTAGCTAGGATTTCAAGTACTATGTTGAATAGATATGCAGAGAGTGGGTATTCTTGTCTTGTCCTTGATTTTAGAGGAAATGACTTAAATTTCTCTCCATTTAATTTAATGTAGACTACTAGCTTGCTGTATGCTTCCTTTATTATTTCTAGGTATTGTCCTTAAATGCCAGCTCTCTTCAGGACTTTTAGCATGAAGTGGTATTGGATTTTATTAAATGCTTTTTCAATGTCTAGTAAGATGATGTGCTTTTTTTTCTTTCAGCTTGTTTATATGGTGGATTATCTTAATGGATTTTTTCATATTGAAGCAGCCCTACATCCCTAGGATAAAGTATACTTCATCATGGTATATGATACTTTTGATGTGTTTTTGGATTCAGTTTGCTAGTATTTTATTGAGTATTTTTACATCTATGTTCATGAAGGAAATTGGACTGAAATTCTCTTTCTTTGTTGGATCTTTGTGTGGTTTAGTAATCAGGGACACTGTGGCCTCATAGAATGAGTTTGGCAGTGTTCCTTCTGTTTTAATTTTGTGGAATAGTTTAAAGAGTATTGATATTAGCTCTTCTTTGAAAGTCTGGTAGAGTTGTGTGCTAAAACCATCTGGCCCTCGGCTTCTTTTGGTTGGCAGACTTTAAATGACTGTTTCTATTTCCTTATGATTATAGGTATATTTAATTTGTTAACCTGATTTCGAATTAACATTGTTAGGTGGAATCTATCAAGAAATGTCCATTTTGTTTAGGTCTGCAAATTTTGTGGAGTACTGTTGGGGTAATGTTAAGCATTCTAAATGTTAATTAATTGGTCCTGCTTGCTGTCTGTTACTTTCATTGACTCTGATTAGTTAAATAAAATGGCCAAGGCCTGCGATTGGGCAAAGACAGAGAAAGGTGGGACTTCCTGAGATTAGAACAGGGAGCCTGCATTTTGGACAGAGGATTAAAGCATTCCAGCCAGGAGCAGGAAGAAGGAGGCAGATGCCATGGGTTAGAAAAAAGAACTTCATTCCACATGGCCAGGAACATCGGCATATAGTGCACAACGGCAGTCTAAGGGGACATATGTATATATGGGGTCATATTTGGGTAATAGAATTATGAGCCATCTTAGATGGGCTAGGATTGCACAATTCAGGCCAAGGCTTGTTAAAATCCATGATGCCTGTGTGTACTCACTTACAAAGGCTGCTTAAAGATTAATAGCTACAAAGCAATTAACAGTAATATAAATACTGCTAAACAATTTAATTAATTATTTCTACAAATGGTGCCCAACATAGTTTAATTATTATTATTTTTTTTTTTTACAGAAAAAAGGTTTTTGAAGTAAGATCTAAAGATTCCTTGGATTTCCTCAATGTCTGTTATTTCTCCATTTCCATTTCTGATTTTGTTGATTTGAATATTTCTCCTCTGCCTTTTAGTTAATTTGACTAAAGATTTCTCTATTTTGTTCACTTTTTCAAAAGACCAACTCTTGGTTTCATTCATTCTTTCTATTGTTCTTTTTGTTTCTAAGTTATTGATTTCTGGCCTGCATTTGATAACTTCCTGCTGTCTTCCCTTCTTGAGAGTGTTTCCTTCTTTTTTTTCTTTTTCTTTTTTCCCTTTATATTTCATTTCTTTAAGTTACATCTCAATTGCAGTACCCTCCCTATATCCCCCTCCAGTACCACCCTCCCACCCTCAACCCCCATCCTCTTCCCTTTTTTTTAAAGTTTAAGGTATATCTTATTTCTCCCTACAGTTTCCCCTTTCAGTCCAAAAAATGGCTCTTTCTCTTATAATAATAAATACAATACAAAACAACAGAGGCAATTAGGCCACAGTTATGAGGGTTATATGGCTTAGCATACATTCCCAATGTCCAGTCCATATGTATTTGGCACCTGACTTTAACATTCTACTATCTAACCATCTCCATGAGTTTAAAGTTCTATATCTAACTAAACATTCATACTAACTTACAACACAATTTTAAAAGCATCTTCTTAGATCTATAACACTCTCTTGACTCCTAAACAACTCAAAATTTAATCATGAGATTCTAGTTATCTGTTCTTCAACCACCTCAGAGACCTGAGAGGTATAAATATATCTGATTTTATAGGAAGTACAGTGCCTGCAGCTTCCAAAACTGAGAAATGATATACCATTGGCTGCCTGGACAGTTCCCATTTTCTCTCCATACGTTACAGCATCGATCTTCAGTCGTTTGGCCCCGTTTCTCTGACAGACATTGATTGTAGAGCAGGGTTTATGAAGGACTTGCCTACCCTGTCTTGGCAGAGCTAGGCTGTCGACTTACCTGCTTCCAGATTTGTCCTTTTGGACAGCATTCTGTCTACAGTTGGAGCAAGGAGCTTTTCCTACCAAGAGATAGGCTTGTGACTAATTCAATCATTTCCCACTGGAGATTCTTCAATGCTCATCTTCTACTTGGGGTAGAATAGGGGGTGCTGTCAGGAGTTGATATGTCTCGATATAAAAAAATCTGAAGTTACGAAAATATATTTGAATGTCATATTCCGCAGATCTCTTGAGGCTTTTGAAGAGGCCCTATCTATCTCTTATAGTAGGGTAATCAGATGTTGCTTGTCTCTTAGCAGCTTTATTTCTGATTAGCTTAGAAAATAACTATAATAGGCTGTCATAGTACCTAACAAAATGACCGGCTTGCATAACAATTAGTTTTCATTTCTTAATTATCCTAAACAGTTTATGACAATTAGTAATAAAAGGCCGAACCATCACATTTCATTTTTTTCTTTTGCCTCCTAACCCTTCCATCCCATTTCCCTGGGTGGGGTGTCCTAATATAACAGTGCCTCATCTCAGTTGAGAGGTGGTATGAGGGCCAAGAGCCTCCTCATTCATTGGGGGTCTATGAGGTAGTACCACCAGTGAAAAGTGTCTCATTGCCTGGGAGAGAGAACTAAAAAACAAACAAACAAATAAGCATACAAATAGATGAAAAAGACTAAAAAATAGAAAAAATATAACTAATATATAAAAAATAAATAAAAAATAAAAATGAAAAATAAAAAGTCTATGTCCAAGTTCCCTTTGGTGTGTTAGTTGTAGTATCGATACCTTCTACTATATAGCTAAAATCCTACTATAAGTGAATAGATGCCATATGCATCTTTCTGAGTCTGGGTTACCTAACTCAGGATGAGCTTTACTAGTTCCATCCATTTGGCTGCAAATTGCAGAATTTCATTGTTCCTGATAGCTGAATAATATTCCAATGTGTCGATGTACCACAGTTTTTTAACCCATTCTTTGGTTGAGGGACATCTGGGTTGTTTCCTGTTTCTAGCTATTACAAATAAGGCTGCTATAAACATATAAGAGGAAACTTGCTTATGATTCCATGAAGAGGCATTTGGGTGTATATCCAGAAGTGGTATGGCTGGGTCCTGAAGTAAAGCTATTCCAAGTTTTCAAAGATATCAACAGCCTGACCTCCATAGTGGTTGCACAAGCCTGCACTCACACCAGTAATGGAGTAGGGTATCCCTTTCTCTACACCCTCGCCAGCATGTGCTGTCATTTGAGTTTTTGATCTTAGTCATTCTGAAAGGTGTGAGATGGAATCTCAGAGTCGTCTTAGTTGCATTTCTCTGATGATTAACAATGTTGAAGATTTCTTCAGGTGTCTCTCATGCATTAGGGATTCCTCCTTTGTGAATTCTCTGTTTAGCTCCGTTCCCCATTTTTTGGTTGGATTATTTGGTTTCTTGGCATTTAATTTCTTGAGTTCTTTGTAGATTTTGGATATTAGCCCTCTGTCAGATGTGGGGTTGGTGAAGATTTTCTCCCAGTCTGTATGCTGCCATTTTGTTCGAATGACAGTGTCTTTTGCCTTACAGAAGATTTTCAGTTTCATGAGGTCACATTTATTGATTGTTGATCTCAGGTTCTGAGCTGTTGGTGTTCTGTTCAGGAAGTTGTCGCCTGTGCCAATGAGTTCAAGGGTTTCTCCCACTTTTTCTTCTAGTAGATTTAGTGTGACTGGACTTATGTTAAGGTCTTTGATCTACTTGGACTTAAGTTTTGTACAAGGTGATAATTATGGGTCTAATTTTATTCTTTTACAAGTGGACATCCAGTTGAACAAGCACCATTTGTTGAAGATGCTGTGCTTCTTCCATTGTGCCATTTTGGCTTCTTTGTCAAAAATTAGGTGGCCATAAGTGTGTGACTCTATTTCTGGATCTTCAATTCGATTCCATTGATCTACTGGTCTGTTTCTATTCCAATATGATGCAGTTTTTTACAACTATTGCTCTGTAGTACAGCTTGAAATCTGGGATGGTGATACCTCCAGATGTTTTTTGATTGCACAGGATTGATTAAGCTATTCTGGGCTTTTTGTTGTTCCATATGAAATTGAGACTAGCTCTTTCCAAATCTAAAAAATTGTATTGGTATTTTGATAGGAATTGCATTGAATCTATATATTGCTTTTGGTAGGATGGCCATTTTTATTATGTTGATCCTACCTATCCATGAGCATGGGAGATCTTTCCATCTTCTAAAGGCCTCTTCCACTTCTTTCTTCAATGGCTTGAAGTTCTTCTTGTACATGTCCTTTACTTGCTTTGCTAGAGTTAACTCCAGGTATTTTACGTTGTTTGTGGCTATTGTGAAGTTGGTTGTTTCCCTTATTTCTTTCTCTGTATATTTGTTTGTTGTATAAAGAAGGGCTTCTGATTTTTTGAATTAATTTTGTATCCAGCCACTTTGCTGAAGGTGTTTATCAGCTGTAAGAGTTCTCTGGTGGAATTTTTGGGGTCGCTTATGTATACTATCATATCATCTGCAAATAGGGATAATTTGACTTCTCTCTTTGCAATGTTTATCCCCTTGATCTCCTATAGTTGTGTTATTGCTCTAGCAAGATCTTCAAGTACTATGTTGAAGAGATATGATGAAAGTGGACATCCTTGTATTGTCCCTGAGTTTAGAGGAAATGCTTCAAGTTTCTCTCCATTTAATTTGATGTTGGCCACTGGCCTGCTGTATATTGCCTTTATTATTTCTAGGTATGGTCCTTGTATGCTCGTTTTCTCCAGAACTTTTAGCATGAAGGGGTGTTGGATTTTATCAAATGCTTTTTCTGCATCTAGCGAGATTATCATGTGGTTT
Source organism: Lophiomys imhausi (assembly GCA_907164525.1). Taxonomy (NCBI): domain Eukaryota; kingdom Metazoa; phylum Chordata; class Mammalia; order Rodentia; family Muridae; genus Lophiomys; species Lophiomys imhausi. The sequence goes on along the minus strand of CAJQZJ010009486.1, from coordinate 3,845,936 downwards.
TTTTTCTTTCATCTTGTTTATATGGTGAATGACGTTGATAGACATTCATATGTTGAACCATCCCTGCATAACTTGGATGAAGCCTACTTGATCATGGTGTATAATACTTTTGATGTGTTCTTGAATTCGGTTTGCTAGTATTTCATTAAGTGTTTTTGCATCTATGTTCATAAGGGAGATTGGTCTGAAGTTCTTTTTCTTTGTTGGGTCTTTGTGTGGTTTAGGAATCAGGGTGACTGTGGCCTCATAGAATGAGTTTGGCAATGTTTTTTTCAGATTCTATTTTGTGAAAGAGTTTGAAAAGTATTAGTGTTAGTTCCTCTTTGAAGGTCCGGTAGAATTCCATGCTAAAGCCATCTGGCCCTGGGCTTTTTTTGGTCGGGAGATTTTTAGTGACTGTTTCTATTTCCTTAGGGGTTATACGGCTGTTTAATCTGTTTATCTGATCTTGATTTAGCTTTGGTAGGTAGAATCTATCAAGAAATTTGTTCATTTCACTTAAGTTTTCAAATTTGGTGGAGTATAGATTTTTAAAGTAGGATCCAATATTCTCTGGATTTCCTCAATGTCTGTTGTTATTTCTCCTTTTTCATTTCTGATTGTGTTGAATTGTGTTTTCTCCCTCTGTCTTTTAGTTAATTTGGCTAAGGGTCTGTCTATTTTGTTGATTTTCTCGAAGAACCAACTCTTGGTTTCATTGATTCTTTGTATAGTTCTTTTTGTTTCTAAGTTGTTGATTTCAGCCCTAAGTTTGATGATCTTCTGCCTTCTGCTCCTCTTGGGAGTATTTGCTTCTTTTTTTTTCCAATTCACCCAGTTTAGCTGTTAATTCTCTAACATGAGCTGTCACAATTTTCTTTTTGAATGCACTTAGTGCTATGAACTTTCCTCGTAGCACAGCTTTCATTGTGTTCCATAGGTTTGAGTATGTTGTGTCTTCATTTTCGTTGGATTTTTAAGAAGTCTTTGATTTCCTTCTTTATTTCTTTCCTTAAGCAGTGGTCCTCTAGTAAAGAGTTGTTCAATTTCCATGTGAGCGTAGAATTTCTGTTGATTCTTTTGCTATTGAAGTCCAGCTTTATTCCATAGTGGTCTGACAAGATACAAGGGGTTATTTCAATTTTCTTGTATCTGTTGAGGCTATCTTTGTGTCCAACTATATGGTCGATTTTGGAGAAGGTTCCTTACGGTGCTGAGAAGAAGTTGTGTTCCTTTGTGTTTGGGTGAAGCGATCTGTAGATATCTGTTAGGTCCATTTGGTTCATGATCTCTGTTAGACTCATTATTTCTCTGTTTGGCTTCTGTCTTGATGATCTGTCCATAGTTATGAGTGGGGTGTTGAAGTTTCCTACTCTTAAAGTGTTTCGATTGATGTGCGATTTAAGTTTTAGAAGCATTTCTTTTATAAATGTAAGTGCCTTTGTATTTGGGGCATAGATGTTCAATATTGAGATGTCCTATTGGTGGATATTTCCTTTAACGAGTATGTAATGCCCTTCTCTTTGTTTTTTTATTAACTTCAATTGGAAGTCTATTTTGTTTGATATTAGGGTGACTACTCCAGCTTGTTTCCTGGGTCCATTTGCTTGGAGAACCTTTTCCCAGCCCTTTACTCTGAGATAGTGTTTATCTTCAATAGTGTGATGTGTTTCTTGTATACAGCAAAAAGATGGGTCTTGTTTACGGATCCAGTCTGTAATTCTGTGTCATTTTATTGGCGAGTTGAGTCCTTAGATGTTGATGGATATTACTCACCAGGTGTTGTTATTTCCCATTATTTTGGTATAGCTGGTCGTCTTATGTTTCTTTTTGTTTAGTTGCTGTAGAAGTTTCTATTTCCTCTGTTTTCTTGGGTTAGTTTCTTGGGTAGTTATCTTCTCTGAGTTGGAATTTTCCTTCTAGGATCTTCTGTTGGGCTGGGTTTGTGGGGAGATATTGTCTGAGTTTGATTTTGTCATGGAATATCTTGTTTTCTCCATCTATGTTGATAGAGAGTTTTGCTGGATATAGTAGTCTGGCTGGGCACCTATGTTCTCTCAGTGCTTGTAGGACATCTGTCCAGGCCCTTCTAGCTTTTAAAGTTTCTGAGGAGAAGTTAGGTGTGATTCTGATGGGTCTGCCATTGTATGTGACTTGGCCTTTTTCTCTTACATCTTTTACTATCCTTTCTTTGTTCTCTACATTTGGAGTTCAAAGATGATATATAGATTTATAAGTCAATAGATGTCTTCAAAACCCTCAGAGATGTACAGAAAATGGCATTTAAATATATTATTATTTTAATAATTGTTTTACTTTAACACAGTCATTTCCTGACTGCTCCCATTTGACTTGAAAGAAAACAATGAGCATCAAGAAGAAATCTCCCATCAGGAGATAATTCCTACTGGACAAAAATATCCCTGCTTTCTCAACAGACTATATACAGTCCAAAGATGGACCAGACCTTAAATTCTGGTAAAGTGATATCCTGATTCTGCAGAGACAGAGTGGGAAAATCTTTATTTCCTGTTGCACAATTATGTATGTGAGATATGCTTGGCCAGAAGGCTGAAGATGATGCTCCAACAGTATCAAGAGATATTTGGAACTGTCTGCGCAGCAAACTGTCATTTTTTTCTTTTTGTAAACTGCTCTTCTGTGCTTCCTATTCACTCAAATAATAACTTTATCCCTTTTTAAGCCTTTGATGGGTTTGAAGACATATATAATGGAAATTATTTAGGTTCAGAACTTTAGATACACCAAGATAGATAGATGAATTTTTTTTCTTCTTCAAGATTGCCTGGTAGAAATAGGCTAAACATTATGTATGTACCTTTTATCCTTTTTATTAGGCAAAAGGAGGGAAATGATGAGGTGGTGTTAAGCATTCTAAATGTTAATTGGTCCTGTTTGTTGTCTGTTACTTAATTGACTCTTATTGGTTAATAAATGCTGAGTCCTGGAGATTGGGCAAAGACAGAGGTAGCCAGGACTAGGAGCTTTTATAGAGAGACAGAGCATCTTGGGAAAAGGAAGGCCAGAGAAGAAGCCAGAAGTAAACAAGGAAGACACGCCATGGGGTAGATTGAAGAAGATCCTTCCACGTGGTCTGAAACATCAGCTTAGCCTGGAGAAAAATCGTCCAAATGGACGTATGTGTATATGGGGTCACATTTGCGTGATAGAATTATGAGCTAGCTTAAAGGGGCTAGGATTGCACAACCCAGACCTAGGCTTGTTAAGATCCACATGGTGTCTGTGTGTATTTATTTATAGTGGCGGGATAAGGATTAACACAGCCAAATCAATTAAAGATAATATAAATACTGGTTAAGTAATTTAAATAATTTTTTTCTACCTTTATGTTTGTGAAATTTTCTTCCATGCTTTTGTTGAAAATATTTCCAGTCCTTGGAGTCTCAAATCTTCTTTTTCCGCTATGCCTATAACTCCTAGTTTCTGTCTTTTTATCGTGTCCTTGATTTCTTGGATGCTATGAGTGAGAATTTTTTTAGAGTTCTCATTTTCTTTCGGTGTTCTACTAATTTCTTCAATCAAGTCTTCTACTACTGAGATTCTGTCTTTTATCTCTTGTATCTTATTTTTGATACGCATGTCTGTAGTTTCTATTCTCTTTCCTTGATTTTTCACCTCCAGTATGGTCTCTGTTTGTGTTTTACTTATTGTCTCCATTCCCGATTTCAGTTCTTGAAACATTTTATACATTTCCTGCTCCAATTTGGTTGTCTTTGCCTACAGTTCTGTCATAGCTTTGTCTCTTTCCCACTCATGTTTTTCTGAGTATATTTGGACGTTTCTAATGGAATTCTCCATTGGTTTCATCTGTAGAATTGTGATTTCTTTAAAATTTTAAGAGATTTATTTTCTTCTTTTAAGGTCTTTATCATTTTCCTAAGTATAAATTTCCTTGTGTTTTGGGTGTGGTTGGATGGTCAGAACTTGCTGTGTTAGCATAGCTGAATTTTGTTGAAGTCATATTTCCCTGACTTTTATCAGTTCTTTTTTTGTTTTTGTTTTTGTTTTTGTTTTTTGTTTTTGTTTTGTTTTGTTTTACGCCCCCCCCCCCCAGAGGCCTGTAGCCATCTGGTTGTCCTTAACTGTTTATTTTTTTAGCCTTCTTGACTTGATGCTAAAGAAGGAGCTTTGGTGTGGAGGCCATATTATCTTGGTGACCTCTAGTTCTCCACAAGTTGGGTGGGACCTTGTGTTGGAGTCTGGCTCTCTGTGGGTCTCTCACGATCCACCCCTTTCTACTGCTTCCCAACTGGGTACTCAGGTCAAGGAGTGGGGTGGGATGTGTAATTCCCTCCTGTAGGTTACTGACATCCAGCTGTTCTTGTTAGCAATGTTATTGGGGTCAACAGATCACAGACTATAGGTTAAAGCTGCAGTTGCACTGCAGCGTAGGTGTCAGGACCATGATCATCGACCTCCCAAGATGATATTAGAGGGCTCTCAGATTCAGTGATTACCTTACAGTCAACAACATTTTGATCTGGTTTAGCCTACATCATCCAGGTTGTGTGCAATAGTCCAGGCCTGTTACACTACTCCAGTGTCAGAGCTCTCTGTGTTGTAGCCTGTGCATTCAGGTGAGGGGCAAAGCAGGTGTCAGCAGCAAGTCCCGATATGTAGTTCAAAACCTGTCCATAGTTCTTGGACTCCAAGAAACTCAGCTGCCTTTTCCCAGCCGGAATCACTGTACTCCAGTACAGCCTGTCTGAGCCAATGGGACTGCTAACAGTTTCTCCGAAGCTAGAAAGTCAGGACTGTGATCATGACCATGGTTGTGTCCCTCCCAGGCTGATCTCAGGGGTTTCCCCTCATTCAGAAGCACTGTGATCTGGTATAGCCTCTGTCACTCGGGTATTGCTCAATGGTCTGGAACTACTTTACTGTTCCAGGATTGGAGATCTGTGTGCTGTAGAGTGAGTGCCATGCTGAAGTTTAAGACAGGCATAGTGGGGAATTCCCATATGGAATCCACAAGGCATACACAGCACTTGGACTCAGCAGAAGTTTGCTGCCTTTACCCTGCCAGGGGTTCTGTTTCAGAACATCCTTCCTGACTTGGTGGGGCTTCTAATAGTTTCCCTGTAGCTAGGGTGTCAGGACCAATGTTCTGGTCCTCCCTACCTGCTCTCAGGAGTCTCAGGACTTTTGCCTCTCACCCCGAAGCACTGTGGTCTACTGCAGCCCACCAGCTCTGGCAGCACACTGTGGTGCAGAACTGCTTTACTGCTATGGGTGGAGATCTATATGCTGTAGAGAATGCCCAACTGAAAGGACAGACTGGGGTGGGAGACAGGGAGTTACAATAAGTAGTCTATAACCTGTCCACAGTGAGCATGGACTCAGGAAACTCAGTTACCTGTTACCTTGATTTCCCCCCACATTGATGAGCCAGATACAGCCATGCTGCAAATCCCAGGGAGCATCTCCATTAGTCTTATTGTTGCTGCTGGTCCTGTTTTGGGTGTCAGGGCACCTGCATGGAAGGTATAAACTCAGGAGACCAAGATGAGCCTCTGTTTGGAGGTTGAGGCTGTCAGCTGGGATTCTGAGTTTATCAGATCTGCAGGCTCTTCCACTGTGGCAGGAAGAACTCTGTTTCCTGCTTCTGTTATCTCTGTTCTTCCCAGTGTCTATATGTCCAATACAGGGTTGTTTATAGTCCCTGTCTTTGATGAACAAGCCCAGACAGGCTTGCACCTCACAAACTACTGTTCAGTGGGAGTATATCCTGCAGTGGTCCAGTCAGTCTTCCTGATGATCAGAATGTATCCATGTTTATCATTGCCATCTTCTATCTCCACTTTTGTATTCTTTAATACTTCTTCTATCCCTAATTACCTCACTATTTTATTATTGCCTAACTCATGATAATCTAATTTCTCCTACAAGGAAGAATGGCCTTTTTTTCGCTACATTTCTCAATTTTTCTCTCAGTGTGGAACAAAAACTTCTAGCATTAATTGATGACCTATTCTCCAGATAGTACTAGCATTCATGGAATAAAATATGTTGTTTCTGCAGAGTTTGAAATTATGTCTTCCTTGCAAGATATTTTAGTGCAATTGTGAAACAATGCTGTTGTAGTAATTAACCAATACCTGATTTGTATCAAGTCCCAGTTAACAACATGGAATTTTCGTATAGTTTCATCCATTCTTGTTGTAGCAGGAACCATGGTGGAATGAAGTCAGAAGTAAATGAGAGTTTATATTTAAATCTACAGGCTGCAAGAAGAGAAAGACAATAAAATTTATTTGGACTTTTGAAATTTTAAAGCCCACTTGCAATGACATACATCTTCCAACAAGGCCACACTGCCTAGTTTTTCTCAAGTAGTTCCACTCACTGGTGACCATTCTTTCAAACACATGAGTCAATGGGGACAGTTCCTGTTCAAACAACCATACCAATACTAAAGTATTATCATTTGGGTTATAGTTTACTGCAGTTTAGTGAAATTCATTTCAGTACAGTTGAGTTCATGCAGTTTACTTCATTGAGCTCAGAGGATTGTTTTCAAGGGGAGCAATTCAATGAGAAGCTGCAAGAAGCCAATTTGAATCAGTCCGTTTAGAGAGTAGTTTTGAGCCAGATTAGCTTTGCTGAACTAGTCAGTCAGAATTTAGAAAGATCTTCCAGGGCTATGTCTAGATATAGTTAGATAGAAATGTTCTAGGTTCAATACAATATTCACTACAATACAATTCATGTCATGTATTTGATTTGTAAAGCTTGAGTACTGTGTTCATATCATCACCTCTTTGAAGGAAATAAAAACATTTACATCTGGTAACCAACATGACGGGAGAAGAAAACACATAGCAAAGCAAAAAGCAGAGGACATCTGCCAGAAATGTCACAGATGACAGTAGACATCTAACAGGAAGCCACAGAGGAGAAATGAACCTGGAATCATCTCCAGAGGAAACATCAGTTCTTTTAGTTCAACTGGATACCCAGAGAGAATTGGGAGACTCCAGATTTGCAGAACCTGCGATCCCAGAGCAAGGAAGAAAATAAAAGCAGCAATAAATATCATGGGACCCTCTGAGGCATGGAATCACAATAAGCCTCCCCAAAAGTCAATTTCAATTATGTAGACTCAATTTTCCAGCATTGAAAATAGAAAATTCCAATTCAGATCCATTAGACCACAAGATGGAGTTGAAAGCATAGAAATTTTACTTGAAAAAGACATTACAGTATTTATTGCAACTGGGACCAACAGAGTAAATTCCTCCCTACCTTCAATTGCAATATTATATATTTTCTCTCAAAAAATGTAGAAAAATAGCTTACAAGGTAATTAGCCTATGATACTGCAAGAGGCTTGAAGGAAAGAAACAAAGGAAGTATGAGAACAAGGACTGAATAATTTTGAACCAATAGAACCTACATAAGGTAAGGCACCACCACTTAATGAAATTGAGGAGAAATAACCACACCACTAACATTCTCAGTTGTCCAGGAATAAATTCCAGAAAGTGGTAAAAATTCATAAAATGAACAACTAGTCTGGAATCTGTTAAAATACAAAATTTTAAACATTTTAAATTATCAATAGTAACTTATGGAATACACTCACTCTATGTGAGACAGATGCTAAAGGATACTAACAGGATTATTCCCCAAACTCCAAAGATTTAGAAGCAGCTATACTGCAAATTTGTTCTTATTCACCATGGCTGGCATAGGGGTGAGAAGATGCTGCAATTATGAAAATTCATAATAGGTCTAAGGGTGTGAATACTGTGAAAGTTTAATTGTGGGGTGAAGGCAAATTTGCTGGCTTTCAAAAACAGATCCAAAATAATGCCTCTATAGGTTACACATTGTACTTTACTATCTTTAAGGGCCTGGGAAATGTCTATGTCTTTCATAAATTGTTCATAGATTTTACAAAACACCAGATATTCTTTTAGTGGCTTCTTACATAAAACTTGTTAACATCTTCTGTGCCAGGGCAATATCAGATCAAGTTGTGAGATAGGTATTAATTGAAATTTAACCTTTTGAAAATCCGAATGCAGAGTGTAAAAGGTTCGTTAGACCTTTAAAACCTTGATCAGCATCCATGGATGAATGAATGGATTAGAACTACTGCTAATATTGATGATAATAGTTATTAAATTGAGCAGGCAATAGTCAGTAATTCTAGATATCAAAATGTTCATTGTTTTCACTCTAGGAGACAAGATCATTTGCAACGGGTTAATGGCAAGGTGTTCCTGGAGACTTCTTTCAAAGTTTGCAGCCTTTAGGATATGAAGAAACATGGTAAGGATAGACACTGAATGAATAACTGCACATCAACAAGAGATATGTAATGTACTCCCTTAAAGATGGTAAAAAAAATCCTATGAAAATATCCTCTAAATATGTGGAACTACTTAAGGGGGTTATCTAGTACCCTGGCAACAAACAGCATGAGCCAGGCAATATATGCCATCAATGGAATAGCTCATCCATACTCAGTAGTGTAGAGGTAATGCAGGCTACAGATACAATGGTCTGGACTTAGCTCTAATGAATCCATCAATCAAGGGCAGAACAGCTTCACTAAACTTTGGAGATATCAGGAAACGAACAACCCTAACTTTAAAAATCATTAACTGACAAACCTTTGTGGAGAGGTCAATGGCCATTGAATAAATAAAAACTACAGGCACTTGAGTAGCTGGTGCAAGAGCAGCTGAAAGCTCAACATACAGAACAGTCTATACATCTTTGGAATTCTCCTGTATGTGCCATTAAAAAGAAATCTGGATATTGGAGAATATTGACCAACCAAAAGGCAGTAAATAAAGTGATTCCACCTATGAGTCCATTATAGTTTGAGTCTATTACCAAAAGGATGATCTAAAATAATAATTGACATAAAAGATTGTTTCTTTACTATTCCCCTATAGAAAGATAGAGAAAAATTGTTTTACAAGTCCTACGAATAACAATGACCAATCTGTGAAAAGATATCAATAAAAAATTCATCCTCAAGGATATTAAATAGTACAACTCTTTGTCACTATTTTATAGAGCAACTGTTTGAAATAATTCATAAACAATTTTCTTAATCCATAATTTACCATTCCATTGCACTGATGACATCTTGTTTGGTGATTCTGATGTGAATACCATACACAGAATGTTTAATAAAGAAGAAAGTATTTTATCTAGTTGAGGTTTACAGATTGCTCTTGAAAAAATACAGAAAGGAGATTCTATCAACAATCTGGGATTTAAATTAGGTCACTAAAGATTTAACTACAAAAGTCAAAAATCAAAAGAGATCAGTTACAAATGCTTAATGAGTTTCCAAAATTATTGGGAAATATTAATTGGTTATAGCCTACTATTGGATTATTGAAACTAATTTGTTTCAAAGTTTACAAGGTTATTCAAACAAATAGATAATTAATGACTGAAGCAGATAGAGTTGACTCAGGTAGAGCAAAACTTGGAGGCCATACATTTGGACTATCTAGATCCTAAACCTAACTATATTCTAGGTATCTGGCATTCTACTCATTTCCTTTCTTGACTCATTATACAGAGAGAATACAAGATTTTAGAATGTATCTTCTTAGCACATAAACAGAGTAAAAAGCTAAAAACATATGTTGAAAATTTTTCTGAATTCATTATGAAAGGAAGAACAAGACTTCATCAGTTTGCAGAAATAGACCCAACTGAAATTATAGTGTCTTATACTAATGCTGAAATTGCCTAATTATGAATAATTAATGCAGACTAGCAAGGAACTTGTTGTGATTATTTGGAGAAATTAATAACAAATATACCTAAAGCAATTGACTCGTATTCATGAAAAGAACTAATTGGATTCTTGCCCATATAGTAAGACACACAATTCTGAAGTTCCTACATTTTATAATTATGCTAATAAATCAGAAATGTCAGGCTATGAGTCAGGAAATATAAGTAAAGTAATTCAAAACTCATATGCTTTATTTAAAAGAATCAGAGCTATATGTAATTCTTATGGTTTTATGGATTTTTCAGAAACTATCAATATAATTACTGGCTCACAATGTTCAAAGAGGGTTGGGTTACACATAGAAACTTCTAAACTGATTCCTGATAATTCAAAAGAAACATCACTATTTATACAACTGCAACAGACAATTTGAAACAGAAACTGTCTATTATATATAACCAATATTAGATCTTATATGGGATTGCTTTGCCCATTGGCACAAGGAAATAAAGATATTGACCAATTATTAATAGAAAATATGTTCAGAATTTCATAAAAAGCCATAGAATTTCATTTTAAAAGTCACGTTAATAGCAAAGGTTTAAACAGATCTGTTTCCATTACTTGGCACCAACCAAAGAAATTGTAAAACAGTGTCCTAATTGTTCTTTGTATAATCAAGTTCTATAATCTGCTAGAACCAACGCTAAAGGTACCCAAAGAAATAGAATTTGGCAGATAGATGTGTTTCAGCATACAGAATTTGGAAAATTAAAGTTTGCACATTGATATATATTCAGGATTTCAATGGGCTTCTGCTTTGAGTTTTGAAAAGGCTTATTCTGTAATTGCACACATGCTGGAAGTGATGGCTGTCATGGAGATACAAATTAAAAATGATGGCAGGGCGGTGGTGGCGCACGCCTTTAATCCCAGCACTTGGGAGGCAGAGACAGGCGGATCTCTGTGAGTTCAAGACCAGTCTGGTCTACAAAGTGAGTCCAGGACAGCCAGAGCTGTTATACAGAGAAATCCTGTCTCGGAAAAAAAAATTAAAATGATGATGATCTGGCATATGTTTCCATTAAATGAAACTTTTTGCATATTATAGCATAAAACTTTATTACAGGTACACCATACAGTCCAACAGGTCAAGCAATTATAGAAATATATAATATTATGTTAAAGGAGAGGCTTCATAAACAGAAAGTGGAAATAAAAACTTCAAGAAATACACTGAATAATGACTTATTTACTTAAAATTTTTGAATGTCAATGACACTGGAGCAACACCTAGTAAAAAACATTGGATTGTAGAAGAAATCTGGTGAATTAGATCAACCTCTATACTTAAATATGTTTTAACATCAAACTGGAAGTTAGGAAATATTTTGAGTTGGGGAAGAGGTTATGTTTACATTCCCACAGGTGATTAATGACCATGGGTTCCATCAAAATTGATAAAATTGATCCAATCTGGGCAAGAGATGCTTCAACATGAAAGTCATGACACAAATAAGGAAGAGACACAGAAAGACAGCAATGCAGATAATAAAGAAAACTGAACATCCCTTCATAGGAAAAAACTCAACAAAGCAGCTGAAGAAGGACATCACTCATTAGATTGGCAGACTGGGAAACGTTGATGTTGAAATGGACATTTGTTGAAGGACCAGATGATCAGGACTACAGTTATACAGGATCATTGCATAAACAGATATTCATAGGTACATTCCATCTCCTAAATTTATGGGATTGATTATTATTTCAGTTTTAATAGTTAAAAATGATTTTTAGCTTAAACAGAATAAGGAAAAATATATAGAAATTTTAGTTCAGTAGCATGATTACTCTGGCAAGATATCAAATCCAAAGACCTAGGTCTGTGTGATTCAGCTGGAATATATACACACACACACTTTGTACATACTTTTAATCACTCTGGATTAAATACACACACTTAATCCCTCTGACTGGAATGTAGACAGAACATAATTTTAATCTTTCTGACTGAAATTTAATACACTTCTTTAATTCCAAAGATGAAGTCTAGTTGTGGGGCAGACAGTGTGATGATTCAGAGAAATATTTAACAGAATATTTAAGTAAGATATGTCTAAATCTCATGATAAGAGACAGGATGGAGAATCTATATGAGCAGCACAGGGAGAGAGGGAGAGCAAGAGAGTTTGTGGAGAACATACAGTATAGTTTGGGGGGTACACTAAATTTAGGTGCTGTTCAGTGCAGTTCAGTTGAGTGCAGTTGAATTTATGTAGTTGAGTTAATGGAGTTCAAAGGAAGGTTTTCCAAGGAGAGCAACTCAGTGAGAAGGGAAGAGAAGCCAGTTTGAATCAGTCATCTTGGAGAGGAGATTTGATCCAGAAGGACTGAACTGAACCAGCCAGCCAGAGTTCAGAAAGAACTGGAAAGGATGTGTTTATTCAGCAGTAAGTCTCAGAGGATGAAAACATTCTAGGCCTAGGGTAGCAGATGGAGGCTGGAAGTTGAAGCCTTCAAGGACTGGGATTACAGAAGATTATATTGCATGGTGGCCAGAAGCATCCAGACCTAGGGCTAGGGATAGTTAAACAGAAATGTGAGTGCCCAGTCCAAGCCATGTATTCATAAAGCTTGGGTAAGACTCTTGCCTCATCCTTTCATCTGAGGAAACAAATTAAACAAACAAACAAACAAAAACAAAAAACCAAAATTTTACACTATTTCTAACACCTTCTCTTGGGCACTTATATTTTTGTTTGATTTGCCAATTCCACTATAATGGTATTATATGATATTAAATTATTCCCTTGGAAGCATGTTTGTTTTATAATGAGGACTATGAATGGAATCAATGAAGACGAGAAGGGAGATGGGGAGGAATTGGGAGGAGTAAAGGGAAAAAACACATAATCAGAATATATTATATGAGTAAAAAGTCTACTTTCAATAAAAGGAAAAATATTTAATAAAAAAGAGGTAAAGAAATCTCTTCCCCTTTTATTTATACTTATGGCTCTTCTTTAAGTATTTATTATTTGACTTTCCTGTTTTGCTGAATCATTCGTTCTTGTAACCATTTCTTTATGAGCCTCTTTTTATTTGTCTTCTATCTGTTTAACTTCCTTAAAGGTATACTTTCACTAGCAGAATTGTTATCTCTGCACTGTGGATGAATAGCTCCAAAATCCAACTTCAAAGCAGATGTTAGCTGCTGTTATCTATTCCAGACACAATGCTTTTGGTTATTTACTGTGTTGACAGATAAGTGTATATGTAGGCTTCGTTTTGTTTTTCATATTTTCTTTTACAACTTGGAAAGACATAAAAATGATTATAAAAGCTGTATAATCATTTTGCCTTTCCAACAATCTTTTTAGTTAAAATTCAATGTAGAACTGTATGAGAGTAAGGAGAACACATAATTAAGCTTCAAATAGTTTTAAGCATGTTTCTGGGAATGAGTTCAATGATCCCTTGTAAATGTTGCTTTTATTTTATCAAATGTTGAGTTGAGCTGAGAGCCATACACAAGCTTTACTAATACATGGATTGGGGTGAGCCCAGAGCATTTCTATCTAAATATCCCTAGGCATAGGCATGGAAACTTCTAGCCTCTATAAAATCTAACTTCTACAGCCTAAATTTTGAAGACTTTAGCTTCCAGCCTCCATCCTAAGCCTAGAATGCTTAAGAGTCTGAATGTCCTTATGAATATCAATTGGTAAAATGACGATTCATAAGTGCAGTCCTGATCATCTGCCTTCCAGCAAATGTCCATTTCAATGTCAACTTTTCCCAATCTCCCAATCTGATGAATTCTTCTTCACCTGGTTAGGTGAGCTGTCTCCAAGCACTGGGGAATTCAGCCTTCTGAGGTGTCTTTGGTGCTATCCTTCTGGTTCTCATTCTTCCTTGAATGGTGTTTTTCTTGTGGAAACTACTCTTACTCAGATTAAATATTTAATCAATTTTAATGGAACCTACAGTCTTTGATCACGTGTGGAAATAGAGGCAACACCTCTTTCCAACACAATACTTCCATTATAATGTTAAAACATCTTTAAAATACACAGGTTGATTTAATTCAGCAGTCCCCCCCCCAAAAAAAAATACAGTGTCTTTCAGCTAATCCTATTCCTTCTTTCTGTTTATCATGGTAAAATTAGTTCTTTATGAATCAACTCTTAGGCACTTATGTTTCATGTTTACCTCCATGCCAGCAAGCTGGGCTTCTTACCCGTTTAAACATAGAAAGAGTCAAACCATGTTACATAAGATTTCAATATACAGGGTCAATTAATACAGGTATCCATTGTCTGAGATTGAAGGAATATTAATATGAGCTCCTCGTTATTGGAGTAGATCTCTTCCCCATAGGGTTATTGCTATTTCTCCCATACAGGGCTTTAATTTTCCTATTTAATCTTCCTGTTCCTACACATTTAATTTGTCTTAGACTTTGATTTACTTGGGATAATGTTCCACTTCTTACAACATGTGTAGATAACTTCTAAAGGACCCAATGTTGATTCCATGATTCTCATAAGATTATAGCTAAATTGGGTCTCATGCTCACTCACTTTTCAATTTCAATACTATTAAATTTTATTTTTGGTTTCTGGTTATTGATAACAATATGGCAAAACAAACTGTATTCCTGTACTTTCAAATCCTCTTGTTATTTCAAATGGAGTTATTTTGCCTTTGAAATATTGAGATTTTTTTCATTTTGTAGTTTATTTTTTCAACTTTTTTGAGAATAAATATATGAAGATTTCAATAAAATATAGAGAAGGCTTTTCTTAGATGGTAACAATTGCAATAAATTCTAGGATGGTATTTTCAAGTAACATTTCTGTTCCCTCAAGTCCTACCCTTGGTCTTACAGGATCTGAAATGGAATTTGCCATTTTTTATTACAGGAAAATTCTGTCCATATAATTAAAATTGTCTTTTATAGGTAGCTCAATGTAATTTGCTGTCTCGGAGGCTCCTGCATCATTCTTTGCTACTTTTATTTCTGTGATTCACTGTCTCAGAGGATCTTCCACTATTTTTTTCCTCTGGGCTTAAGGCCTCTGTGGCTCAGGACTCTCCATAGTCTCTCTGGACATCCTGCTAAATTCAAACTGATGCTTCCTCTGGAGAAAATCCCAGGTGAATTTCTCCTCTATGGTTTTCTGTCATATATCTTCTGTCAAATGTGATGTATCTGTCAGATGTCCTCTGTTTTCTGCATCACTGATGGACTTTCTCCTTAAATCACAATGAGTTTTTCTTCAAACAACATTGGGTGGCAGATGTAAATGTTTTCATTTCCTCTAAGGAATAGATGGAATGAGATGAGAGCCATACCAAAGCTTTACAAATATAGGGCTTGAATAGAGTCCAGAATATTTCTTTTTCTTTTCTATCTTATCTATTCCTGTCTAGTACTGGAAGCTTATAGCCTATGCACAATCTAATCTTCTACAACCTCTGATCTTAAGCAGCTTCCAGCCTCCATCTGCTAAGGTAGGTCTAGAATGTTTCAGCCTCCAAGACTTAATTCTGAAAAAACTCATCCAGTTCTTT
The DNA here is from genome assembly GCA_907164525.1 of Lophiomys imhausi. Classification (NCBI taxonomy): domain Eukaryota; kingdom Metazoa; phylum Chordata; class Mammalia; order Rodentia; family Muridae; genus Lophiomys; species Lophiomys imhausi. The sequence continues at coordinate 3,830,626 of CAJQZJ010009486.1, read as the reverse complement.
CTCTACTCTGGCTGGCTGTTTCATCTCAGCTGTTCTGGAACAAAACTTTCCAAGTTAAATGATTCAAATTTGTTTCTCTCAAATTCTTACTGAATTGCTCTGCTAGGGAACTGCCTCTGAACTCTACTAACTGAAGTGCACTGCACTGTCTGTATTGAATTCAATCAAACTGCACCAAACCATACTGTATTGACTAAATTAATTCTATTGTATTCCTGTACTGGACTGTCCTCCATTGCATTGTAATGTCTGTCTCTCCTATGCTTTAAGTAGCCTCTCTCTTGTGAGAATGGGTGGTATCCTCTCTCTGAGGCATTCTGTCAAACCTGTCCCTGATTCATCAATTTGTCTGTCCCTCAATCAGATGCATTGTTTAGGATTGAAGGTGTGTACTAAAGAAGTGTCAGTATTCCAGCCAGAGGTATTAAAGGTGTGTATTACAGTCAGAGGGGTTAAAGGTGTATACAAAGAGTGTGTGTGTATTTCAGCCAGACAACATGGACCTAGGCCTTTGGATGTGATTGATTGGTTATTATATATCTGGTGTAACTCTGCCAATGAAATAAGCCAATTCCAGTCAAATTAAAGTAAAAGGGAATGTTTATTTGGGAATCAAAGGTCCTGGGCAAGTCAAACAGCCACAGGTGATGATACCATAGCAAGTTTCACATGGACTAAAGGGAGGAGGGATTTTATGGATTATAGGTGAAGGAAAATGTTGTATCTTTCATGGGCTTTACTGATACCTTTATTTTGGACTCAGAGTGCAATTGGAAATGACAGGAATGCAGAACAGTGCATCTTGTCACCTTTCTCATACAAAGGCATTTCAGCTGGGTAAGTTGGAAGGACAGGGATTATAGGGTTTTACCAGGCCATGTAGGGGATGGGGAGGCAGATAGGGGTTCCAACCGAGCAGTGATACCTTGCCAGAGTAGCCAAGGTGGTGTTTTAAAATTTCTCTACATCAATTACTTATTAAAATACTAGCAAACCGAATTCAAGAAAACATCAAAAGTATCATACATCATGATCAAGTAGGCTTCATCCCAGGAATGCAGGGATGGTACAACATATGAAAGTCTATCAACGTCATTCACCATATAAACAAGATGAAAGAAAAAAACCACGTGATAATCTCGCTAGATGCAGAAAAAGCATTTGACAAAATCCAACACCCATTCATGCTAAAAGTTCTGGAGAGAATGGGCATACAAGGACTGTACCTAGAAATAATAAAGGCAACATACAGCAGGCCAGTGGCCAACATCAAAATAAATGGAGAGAAACTTGAAGCATTTCCTCTAACCTCAGGGACAAGACAAGGATGTCCACTTTCACCATATCTCTTCAATATAGTACTTGAAGTTCTTGCTAGAGCAATAAGACAACTAAAGGAGAACAAGGGGATAAACATCGGAAACGAAGAAGTCAAACTATCCCTATTTGCAGATAATGTGATAGTATACATAAGCAACCCCAAAAATTCCACCAGAGAACTCTTACAGCTGATAAACACCTTCAGCAAAGTGGCAGGATACAAAATTAATTTAAAAAAATCAGAAGCCCTTCTTCTTTTTTTTTTTTACATTAAAAAAAAAAGTTTATTTATTACTTCAAGTTACAATTCCATCACAGTCCCCTCCCTCCACCCCCTCTGCCCCCACCCTCCCATCCTCTCCCCCTTCTCCTAGAACTCATAATTCTTTGTTTCTGAATAATTAGGCCACAGTTATGAAAATTATAAGGTATAACATACATTCCCAATGTACAGTCCATACATATTTGGCAACTGATATTAATATTCTATTATCCATCTATTTCCATGAGTTTAAAGTTCTATACCTACCTAACTCATTTTCCATCTTGCATTACCAAATTAAAAACATCTTCTTAGACCTAGAATATCCTTTTAATTTCTAAGGTCTTGCTAGCCCAGGCTAGTTTTACACTCATGGTCCTCTTGCTTCAGTCTCTTGAGTTCTGTGGTTTCAGGGGTTGTACTACCATAGGCAAAGAGGTGCACTTTTCAGAAGGACAAGTCTTTATTTTCTTTCTTTCTTTCTTTCTTTCTTTCTTTCTTTCTTTCTTTCTTTTTTTTTCCAGACAAGGTTTCTCTGTGTATACCTGGTTGTCCTGGACTCACTTTGTAGACCAAACTAGCCTTGAACTCCCAGAGATCCGCCTGCCTCTGTCTCCCTAGTGCTGGGATTAAAGGCGTGTGCCACCACACCCAGCAATTGCAGTCAGCTGTGAACTGCCATGTGGGTGCTGGGATATGAACCCAGATGCTTTGGAGGAATAACCAGTGCTCTTAACCGCTCAGACATCTCTCTAGCCCTGTTATTTTCATTTTTGCAGTGAGGGCTTATCATTCATATTCACGGTAAGCCTATCATGTGATGTACACTATTGCTGTATATCCCTATCTCTTTCTGGTAGATTCTTTTTTCTTCTTTTAATAATTTATTTTTTATTTCTTCAAGTTACATCTCAATCACAATCCCCTCCCTACTCCCCCCGCCAGTCCCACCC
>CAJQZJ010009486.1:3714835-3822367 GCA_907164525.1 Lophiomys imhausi | reverse complement strand
AAGGGTAACGCTTCTTAAAGGTATTGTTCGTAGTAATACTTAAAAATGAAATGTCAAGTTTTGACCTCTCGCTACCAACCGACATAAACTGTTTAGGATAATTAAGAAACAGAAGCCCTTTTTCATAAAACAAACAAATGGGCTGAGGAAGAAATAAGGGAAACAACCTCCTTCACAATAGCCACAAACAACATAAAATATCTGGGGGTAACTCTAACCAAGTAAGTAATGTAAGTAAGCAAGTAAAGGAACTGTACAACAAGAACTTCAAGCCCTTGAAGAAAGAAATGGAAGAGGCCTTTAGAAGATGGAAAGATCTCCCATGCTCATGGATAGGTAGGATCAACATAATAAAAATGGCCATCCTACCAAAAGCAATATATAGATTCAATGCAATTCCTATCAAAATACCAACACAATTTTTTATAGACTTGGAAAGAGTTAGCCTCAATTTCATATGGAACAACAAAAAGCCCAGAATAGCTAAATCAATTCTGTACAATAAAAAAAAAATCTGGACGTATCACCATCCCAGATTTCAAGCTGTACTACAGAGCAATAGTTGTAAAAACAGCATGGTATTGGTATAGAAACAGACCAGTAGATCAATGGAATCATATTGAAGATCCAGAAATAGACCCACACACTTATGGCCACCTAATTTTTGACAAAGAAGCCAAAGCGGCACAATGGAAGAAAGACAGCATCTTCAACAAATGGTGCTGGTCCAACTGGATGTCAATTTGTAAAAGAATGAAGCTAGACCCATACTTATCACCTTGTACAAAACTTAAGTCCAAGTGGATCAAAGACCTTAACATAAGGCCGGTCACACTAAATCTACTAGAAGAAACAGTGGGAGAAACCCTCGAGCTAATTGGCACAGGTGACAACTTCCTGAACAGAACACCAACAGCTCAGGACTTGAGATCAACAATCAATAAATGGGACCTCATGAAACTGAAAATCTTCTGTAAGGCAAAAGACACTGTCATTCGAACAAAACGGAAGCCTACAGACTGGGAGAAAATCTTCACCAACCCCACATCTGACAGAGGGCTAATATCCAAAATCTACAAAGAACTCAAGAAATTAAATGCCAAGAAACCAAATAATCCAATCAAAAAATGGGGGACAGAGCTAAATAGAGAATTCACAAATGAGGAATCCCTAATGGCTGAGAGACACTTGAAGAAATGCTCAACATCCTTAATCATCAGAGAAATGCAACTCAAGACGACTCTGAGATTCCATCTCACACCTGTCAGAATGGCTAAGATCAAAAACTCAAATGACAGCACATGCTGGTGAGGGTGTGGAGAAAGGGGTACCCTCCTCCGTTGCTGGTGGGAGTGCAGGCTTGTGCAACCACTTTGGATGTCAGTCTGGCGATATCTAAGAAAACTTGGAAAAGCTCTGCCTCAGGACCCAGCCATACCACTTCTGGTTATACACTCAAATGTCTCTTCACAGAATCATAAGGAAGTTTCCTCATATATGTTTATAGCAGCCTTATTTGTAATAGCTAGAAACTTGAAACAACCCAGATGTCCCTCAACCAAAGAATGGGTTAAAAACTGTGGTACATCTACACAATGGAATATTATTCAGCTATCAGAAACAATGAAATTATGCAATTTGCAGCCAAATGGATGGAACTAGAAAAGCTCATCCTGAGTGAACTAACCCAGACTCAGAAGGACGCATATGGCATCTATTCACTTATAGTAGGATTTTAGCTATATAGGAGAAGGTATCGATACTACAACTAACAAACCAAAGGGAACTTGGACATAGACTTCTTATTTTTAATTTTTATTTTTTATATATTAGTTATATTTTTTCTATTTTTTAGTCTTTTTTATCTATTGTCAGCTTATTGGTTTGTTTGTTTAGTAATCCTCTCTCCTGGGCAACGAAACACTTTTCACTGATGGTACTGCTTCATAGACCCCCAATGAATGAATAGGCTCTTGGCCCTCATACGACCTCTCAACTGAGATGAGGGACTGTTATATAAGGTAACCCCACCACAGAGAAATGGGCTGGAAGGGTTAGGAGGTAAAGAAAAAAAATGAAATGTTATGTTTCGGCCTTTTACTACTAATTGTCATAAACTCTTTAGGATAATTAAGAAATGCAAACTAATGGTTATGCAAACTGGTCATTCAGTTAGGTACTATGACAGCCTATTATAGTTACTTGCTAAGCTAATCAGAAATAAACCTCCTAGGAGACAAGCAACATCTGCTTATCCTAATATAAGAGATAGATAGGGCCCCTTCAAAAACCTCAAGAGATCTGCAGAATATGACATTCAAAGATGTTTTCATAACTTTAGATGTTTTTATATCGAGTTATATCAACTCCTGACAGCACCCCCTATTCTCCTCCAAGTAGAAGATGAGCATAGAAGAATCTCCAGTGGGATATGATTAAATTAGTCACAAGCCTACCTATTGGTTGGAACAGCTCCTTGCTCCAACTGTAGACAGAATGCTGTCCAAAATGGATAAAACTTGGAAGCAGGTAAGTCCACAGCCTAGCTCTGCCAAGACAGGGTAGGCAAGTCCTTCATAATCCCTGCTCTACAATAAATGTCTGTCAGAGAAACGGGGCCAAACGACTAAAGATCGATGCTGTAATGTATGGAGAGAAAATGGGAACTGTCCTGGCAGCCACTGGTATGTCATTTCTTAGTTTGGGAAGCTGCAGGCCCTGTACTTCCTATTAAATCAGATATATTTATCCCTCTCAGGTCTCTGAGGTGGTTGAAGAACAGATAGCTAGAGTCTCATAAATAAATTTTGAGTTGTTTAGGAGTCAAGAGAGTGTTATTGATCTAAGAAGATACTTTTAAAATTTTGTTGCAAGTTAGTATGAATGTTGAGCCAGATATAGAACTTTAAACTCATGGAGATGGTTAGATAGTAGAATGTTAAATTCAGGTACCAAATACATATGGACTGGTCATTGGTAATGTACGTTAATCCATATATCCCTCATAACTGTGGCCTAATTAACTCTGTTGTACTGTATTGTATTTGTTATTATAAGAGAAAGAGCCATTTGTTGGACTGAAAGGGAAAACTGTAGGGGGAAATAAGATATACCTTAAACTTAAAAGAAAAAAAAAAGGGAAGAGGATGGGGGGTTGAGGGTGGGAGGGTGCGACTGGATGGGGAATAGGGAGGGGACTGCGATTGAGATGTAACTTGAAGAAATAAAAAATAAAGGAAAAAAAAGACAACAAAAATTTTATGCATGTAGATTTTGTTTAGTATCTATTTTGACCAAAGAAGATAGAATTAGATTTTAACATGTTTTCCTTAGACTCCGGATTTAATATGAGTCTTTATGGGCTAGTGAGGGAGTGTAGCTCTATGAGTTTTTATTGCACTTTTGAGATCTGATTTAATTTACTATTACCTATATCTCAAAGCCCGCAACCACTATGATTACAACTGTAGGGGAGTATATGTCTTCTGGCCACTCTGGGTACTGCACTCATGTGCACAGACCTACATATACACATAATTAAATTTGATAAAATATTTATTTTTGAAACACTTAGTTTTGGGGAACTCTCTAGGTTTTTTTCTTGCCTAAGTCATAGAGATATTTGACTACTATAAAGTTTGGTGGGAATTAGTTATAATTTTTGAATGCTCTGTGTATTGTTTTTTTATGTATATTACTGAACAAATTACAATAACTTCTGTTTTGAAATTTTAATTCAATTATTTGAAAATTTCATAAAATGTAAAATTTAAAAATTAAAATAATAATTATCTCTATTAGATCATTCTTTACTATATCTGGAATCAACTTAAAACTAATTTTCTAATCATATCTTTGAGGGATTTTGTTGAATGAAAAACTTGAGGTGAGCAGACACACTTTAAATCTGGAACAATCTTTTAGTATCAGTCTACTTAAAAGGACACGAGAAAAGGAAGCATTTTCCCACTGCTTGCCTTCACTCTATCAAGTACACCTATCCTTTTGCTGTGGCCACTATTAGATACAACCTGTTCAGGATTCCAAATGATACAAAAAACTGTCAACACTTCAGTAGTTCCATAGATTCTAGTACCAGATTGGCACTACAGAGACATCAAATCTCTTTGACAGAACAAAATCTATATTTTCTGCCTTTATCTTGTGAGACAAACATTGTTGTCAGTGTTGGATTATCATCCTGTACCTTTGTAAAATAGATCACAAACAACCCCACACACACATACACACATATGCTATTAATTCATGTATAATATGAAATACATACAGATGCAGCATATATGTATATATGCATAAATATGACTACAAATACACATATGTACATGAATATAAATTTGCATATACAACATATATGTATATATACATACGTTCATATACATATATGCATATGTACATATATGCATGCATATATGTGTATACCTACATGTATATGTATACTCATTTCTTTATGTTATTTTTGTTTAGAGAATGATGATTAATACAACCCACTCTGGAAAAGCTAGCATATATCCAAATGCTTTGAAAATTGTGATGGCTAGTTTATTGTCAACTTGACACAGGTATCATTTGAGAGGAAGGAACCACAACTGAGAAATTGGCTATATAAGATCTGGGTATAGGCCAACCTGTAGAATACTTTCTTAATTAGTGGTAATCGATGCCCCAGCCTATTATCAGTGGTAGCACCGTTAAGATGGTGATCCTGGGTACTGCAAGGAGCAGGTTGAGTTAACCATAGGAGCAAGCCAGTAATCATCCCTCCTTCATGATTTTTGCATTAGCTCCTATTTCTGGGTTTCTGCTCATTTTGAATTTCTGCACTGGATTCCTTCATTCGACAGTGACCTGAAATATGTGAACTAAGTAAATCCTTTCCCTCAAGTTGCTTTTGGTTTTGGTGTTTATCACAGAAATAGTAATGCTTAAACAAATACTATGGTTTTGTCACTATCATGTGGAGAAAGAGACACACAAAGACTTATAGCCTAAAGAGCTATTTGCTTATTTATGGGGCCTAGAAAAATTGACCTAGAATTAAATGGCATTCTACCAAGAGGAAAAACACCAAGTGATCTCACATAATTAGGGTGGAACTACACACTCAATAAGTTGTTTTGATAAAATAAAGAACATGAGAGTGGTTATTAGGTGTGGGTATGGTAAAGAGTGGAGCTGGAGTAGCTCATCAGTAAGCTACAATTGCAGTTTGGTAAATTGTATAAATGCTGGTGTTGTATGGCAGAATAAAGTGAAAATAGCTAAGAATATCCTATATGATTCTAAGTTTTACAAAACATGATTTTGTGTTTAATATTAGAAATTTTTCAGTGTTTCATGTAATAATGGTCCTATTTTAATCACTACACAATATAAATTTCAATTGTTCAAACATCCCATCATCCAGAACATAAATCCCCATCCTTATAATTTTTTAATGTTTTTCAAAGTTATATCTCCATCACACCATCCACCTCTCCTGTCCCCAACCTCCACCCCCCTCTCCTTTCTCCCAGAACTCATAATTCTTTTTTTAAATAATTAGGTCACAATTATGAAAATTATAAGGTATAACATACATTTCCCATCTCCACTCCATGCATAATTGGCAACTGATATTAATATTCTATTGTCTATCTATTTCCATGAGTTTAAAGTTATATACCTAACTCATTTTCCATCCTAACTTGCATTGCCAACTTAAAAATGTCTTCTTAGATCTAGAACATCCTTTTAATTCCTAGACAACTTAAAATTTAACTGTGAGACTATAACACTCTAGTCTTCAACCACATCAGAGACCTGAGAAAGATAAATTCATCAGGATCAGCAGCTTCCAAAACTAGGAAATGACAGACAAATGGCTGCCTGAACAGTCCCCAATTTCTCTCCATGCATTATACCATCTATCTTCAGCCTTAATGTCTGTCAGAAATACTAGGCTGAAGATAGATGCCTCAAAGTTATAGACATTAACTAGGGCCTGTCCAGGCAGCCAGTTGTCTCTCATTTCTTAATTTTTGAAGCTGCTGGCTCTGCCCTTTCTGTATAATAAGATGTATTTATCCTTCTCATGTGTCTGATGTGGTTGAAGACTAGATAGTTATTGTCTCACAGTTAAATTTTAAGTTGTCTAGGAATTGAAAGGATGTTGTACGTCTAAAAACATGCTTTTAAGTTGGTAATACAAGTTAGGATGGAAAATGAGTTAGGCATATAACTTTAAACTCATGGAGATAGATAGATAATAGAATATTAATATCAATTGTCAAGTATGTTTGGGCCGGACATTGGGAATATATGTTACATCTTATCATTTTCATAATTGTGTCCTAATTATTAAAAAAAAAGAATTATGAGTTCTGGGAGAATGGGGAGATGGTGGGAGGGTAGGGCCAGGAGAGATAGAGGGAGGAGGCTGTGATGGAGATATAATTTGAGATAATAAATAAACATTAAAAAAAGAAAGAAAGAATACAAGGGTCTTAAATCATATTTTATAAACATACCAAGGAAATAAATTATCCAATCTTACTCCTTGAATTTACTCCATTTGTTTGGTGAAACACAATAGTAAAGTTTAATAAAAAATGAGGAAAACAAAGGGTACGTTTTTATATAATTCATGCCAACCAGTCTAAAGAAGTAGAAAGCTTGGTAAAGCAAAGAACCAACCTAGACAGAAATCAAAGTCACCTATATAATCTTGACATCCAAAGCCAATTATATAGTAGAATCAATTAACATACTCTTAAAATTTAAATATTTTCAGAGAAGACAGGGTAGGCGAGTCCTTCATAATTCCTGCTTTACAATTAATTTCTGTCAGAGATTTTCAAAATAGTTTTAAATATATTTAAGCACTATATATATATAGTTTTAAACACTATGTATATAGTGCTTAAAACACCAGTATTCAGCCATTTGGCCCCATTTCTCTGACAGACATTGGTTGTAGAGCAGGAATTATGAAGGACTTACCTACCCTGTCTTGGCAGAGCTAGGCTGTCGACTTACCTGCTTCCAAGTTTTGTCCTTTTTGGACAGAAGTCTGTCTACAGTTGAAGCAAGGGGTTTTTCTTGCCAAGAGAATGGCTTACCACCAATTTAATCATCTCCCACTGGAGATTCTTCGATGCTCATCTTCTACTTGGAGTAATATAGGGGGTGCTGTCAGGAGCTGACATGTCTCGATATCAAAAAATCTTAAGTTAAGAAAACATCTTTGAATGCCATATTCTGCATATCTCTTGAGGTTTTTGAAGATGCCCTATCTATCTCTTATATTTAGATAAGCAAATATTGCTTGTCTCTTAGCAACTTGATTTCTGAGTAGCTTAGAAAATAACTGTGATAGACTGTCATAGTAACTAACAAAATGACACGTTTTCATGACTATTAGTTTCCGTTTCTTAATTATCCTAAACAGTTTATGTCGGTTGGTAGCGAGAGGTCAAAACTTGACGTTTCATTTTTAAGTATTACTACAAACAATACCTTTAAGAAGCGTTATCCTTAATTTTGTATCAATATACAAAGATCAATACCAATGTGGCCAAATATAATCTTAATTTTGTATCAATATAAAAAGATCAGTACCGATGTAGCCCAATACAATCTTAATTTTACATTAATATACTAGGGTCAATACCATTGTGGCCAAATATAATCTTAATTTTGTATCAATATACAAAGATCAATACCAATGTAGCCCTATACAACCTTAAATTTGCATTAATATACAATGATCAATACCAATTTAGCTAAATATAATATTAATTTTGTATCAGTATACAAAGGTATAAAGCTATATTCAATAATTTGTCCTTTTTTCTTGTTCTTTCCTATACTATGTCTATGTCCCATTTTTCTCAAGTCTGTTCACTCCTATATAGGAGAGAAAGGAGGATACAGAAAAGCAAAAGAGAGAAGTCCCTGGGTCTAACCTCCAAAACCCATTTAACAAGACCATTTAACAGCTTGTAGTCTTTTCCCCTAAATAACAAAATTTTCTATTATCTATCATATAACCAAAGGGGGAGAACACCCTCCCCACCTTCTGTATGGAGAGAAAATGGAACTGTCCAGGCAGCCACTGGTATGTCATTTTTTAGTTTTGGAAGCTGCAGGCCCTGCACTTCCTATATAATCAGATATATTTATCCCTCTCAGGTCTCTGAGGTGGTTGAAGAATAGATAGCTAGAGTCTCATAGTTAAATTTTGAGTTGTTTAGGAATCAAGAGGGTGTTCTGGATCTAAGAAGATATTTTTAAAATTATGAGGCAAGTTAGTATGAAAGCTGAGTTAGATATAGAACTTTAAACTCATGGAGATGGTTAGATAGTAGAATGTTAAAGTCAGGTGCCAAATACATATGGACTGGACATTGGGAATGTATGCTAAGCCATATAACTCTTATAATCGTGGCCTATTTATTTCTGTTGTTTTGTATTGTATTTATAGTTATAAGAAAAAGAACCATTATTTGGACTGAAAAGGAGAGTTGTTGGGGGGAAAATAAATACCTTAAACTAAAAAAAAAAAAAGAAGGGAAGAGGATGGTGGGGCTGAGGGGGAGGAGGGTGGAAGGGTGGGACTGGAGGGGGGAGTAGGGAGGGGATTGTGATTGAGATGTAACTTGAAGAAATAAAAAATAAATTATTAAAAAAAAAAAAACACCAGTATTCTTTGTTATCCCCAATACAATTTTGGATTTTAAAATGCTGTTCAGAAGCCTCTTTGAAAGCTGCCTCCTCATAGGTTGGCATTCTCCCTCACTGTTCTTTTGACTTTCTGCTTTCAGTTCCTGGACACTGAGGTTGTTCTTAATTTTCTGAAAGTAGATTTTGTTTTACTTCCAGCATGAGTATTTCTGGAATCACTTCTTCTCCAAGACTTTACAGTTCCCGAGGCTGTGGGTCCCACAGCAGCCTCTGGGAAGAACTGCCAAGTCTCCATTAAGTGAAGTTTGTTAAGTGTAATGATCTGTGCTTCTTCTGTGGGATACTATGAGCTCCCTAAGGGGAAGGGCTGTGAACTTGTAACTGTAACATATCTCATTGTATCTAACTCTTTCAGTTTATTTGTGCTATAAAATTGAAGCGGAAGTCACAAACAAATCAATGAGTGTTACTGAAAAAATATTCCTGTGCAAACATGGTTAAGAGACAACTTTAAAATGAATACAGTAACAAAACATTTTCAAATAAAAGTTACACTTACTTTTATAAAATATATAATTTATATTTTCTTTAAAATTCATACCTATCTCATGCCAAGTACTTCCCTTGGGTTTACCACTGAACCAGTTCTAAGCCCCATGACAATTCTCCAATGCAGGGATTTTTCTATCCTAAATTTATACATGAGGAAACTGAAGTTCAGCAAAGTTAAGGAGTATGGTTAAAATCATATGGTTGCTCATTGGAAGCTCTGAGAGATTAGGTGGTTTGGCTCTTTGGACCCCATCTCTTGAAATCATGCATTTTTTCATCATCAATATATTGGACCGAGATCACTCATACCAGTATTAAATGCTGTTTGTTTTCAATGTTGTTTACAATGGGTAAATTGCTGCAGAGAGAGAGTAGATATGGAAAACTATTCATCTTTCAGAAATTAAAGTTTATATTCATGAATGATTAATTTCCCTTTCTGCCTCATTCACACTCAGATGTGGTTGTTCCTCTTCATATTTGGATTAGGTTATTTAAATGCCTTTAAAAATGTCCCCCTAACCACATAAACACACACACACACACACACACACACACACACACACACACATTTTCGCAGACAAATGTTAATGGATTCAATTTACTTAAGATGGGAGCAACACAATTTATTATTTTTTCCTGATATCATATTTTTTCTACTGATATAGGCTCATAAACATGCAATAATGTGCCTTGGATATATGATAAAATAAAATATTTACCTCTTCTACTGAAGTGATATAGTATCTATGAAAATGAGACTTTCAGAATTTTCCATTACCTATGATTGCTATACTTAATTTAATAGGAAATCAATTTAATATACACACAAGGGAAAGGAAGTATCATATGGATCACTAATCTTCTATCTAGGTTGATATTCAGTAATTTTATTGAATACTTAAAAGTTCCATTCATTGTGATACCATTAAGACCAATCTGTTGAAGTCATATGTCTATGTTCCTTTTTGGCCTCTAGTTCCTTATAGGCATGCCCAACATTTTGACATTGTGATAAAATGTTGCAATCTATACAGTTTGTTTTCAAGAACCACAAAGTCACAGAGGACATGACTAACTGGGTAAAAGCATTTTGTCATTAAGCCTGACCTTCTGAGTGTGATTCCTTGAATTCAACTGAAATGCTGTATGCAGTGGTATCCAGGAAGTACAGTTTCTTTGGTTACCATATCAGAAGCTAAATCCAATTAATCTGACCTAAGACTCAGACATTATAAGTGTTAGAAATTTATTCTTCATAGTTATGATGACTATTTGTCCTCAATTAAGGAACAGACAGATACAGTGCCTGAGAACACTAATCTGTATTCTCAGAGTGATTACTTCAAATCTCTGAATTTGTATAGTGGAAGAGATGGAAGGAAGAGAACTTGAGGTATTGCTGGCAGTTTTATGTTTGAGGGACTGGTCGACTATCCAGGACATCAACTTTGTCATTATTTAATCACTTTATTAAAGGAAACCATAATGCAGACATCAATAATATTCAACATGGATATTAGGCATCATCACCATTCAAAGCATGGAATTCAAAAGATATCAGACCTGTATGTTAGAATTTGGGAAGTGGAGAGACTGTGATTTATTAATGATTATATCTGAACTATATAACAACTCCCAGACTTCCTTCTATTAATGTAGAATCATCAAACATGCAGCAGATACTTACAAACATACCTGCTTATTGATTAAAACAATGCTACAAATAATAGTCTTCTAGCAATGCCTGAGTGTTTATGGATACCTGATATTTCTTTCTTTAAGTTTGATCAAAGAAGATCATACATAATTAGGGGCAAAAGTACAAACATTCAATTATTCATAGAAACATGTCTACATTATAAATTAAAACACATGGTTTTTATTATCATCATGTATGCTAAGTGTGTTTTCCACACAATTAATAACAATCATGGAACATTAATCTTCCCAGTCACTTTACAGTGACATCAAAGCATGCTGATGAAAGAAACAGGGATGCATAAATATTTGTTAACATGTACATTTTCCTACTTATTACATTTCAAAGTCAGTGTCATTTGACACAGAAAACTATCAAATAATTAAATATACAGAACTAATAACTAATTCTTAAATCTTTATTTAGGAGAATTTCACTCTTAAATATGAGAAATAATTTCTGAGAGCTAACAACAGTTTAGCCTATAGAAATGAGGTGGTCTATTTGAAAATAGGATAACTATCAATGAGACTTTTCTCCATAGAAACTATTTTATTAATTTGAAAAGTATAAGTAATGTCTTTCTTTTATTCTATATTTGCAAATGACAAGAATAAGGTAAGAACTTGAGTTTCAGAAAAATGGACAATATTTTTGCAGCACATTTTTCAAAACAGTAGATGCCATGGTTGCCTATTTTTAACTGTCTAAAGAGCTTTCTACTATAAATTAGATGGTTGTGGTCCTATATTTCACCTATAATTTTACAAAATAATATGAAGTGACTGACATATAATAAAAATAGGTTGGGGAGCTGACATTTATAATGTTATACTTTTTACTACACCAAAACATTTGTCTCTTATTTTATTAGGCTGATATAATTAACTCAAATATAAAATATGCATATAAATTATTACTGGAACTACAGTACTGTAAATATAGTACTTGACATGGTTTGTCTGTAAATTATTAGCATATATTGTTTATGTAAAATAATGAGTAAAATATTGAAATTTGTTTATGTAAACACAACATATTACATACATACTCGCATTCTCACATCTTCTTATTAACTTTCCTTCCACAAAAGTGATATCAACTTCCAGAAAATTGTGTGTTCCTAATTTCTACCATACATTATAAATATCTAGAGTCTATATGTGAGAGAAAATGACTATCATTTGTCTGAATATGTCTTTTTTAGTATAATTCTCATTTGTCTAATTCAACTTTCCACAAATAGTCTACAATATATGCATCACATTTCTTTAACCATTCATCGATTGATGAACATGTAGGCTTATAGTGTACTGGAGCTTTCTTATTGTGATTATCCCCTTACAGAGCACTGTTTCCTAACTTTGATTCCTTAAAACATATGGCAGGGGAATGCATAGTAAAATTCACTTATTAGGTCATTGAGAACTATTACATTCATCTTCACAGTCTTTCATAATTTACATCCCCACCAACATAATATAAGATTTCTTTCACATGTTTTTATGAACATTTAACAAATTCCTGACAAGAGTGTTTATGAATATAAGGTACTGTCTTGGCCTGGTATAAATAAGCGTTGCTATGATAGCTAAAATTCTTGAATATTTTTTCTGGTATTCTTTCATGTTCCTTTGTAATTTATTGATGGTTTTATATTTTATGTGTTTATTTATTTACTATACATTCTTTGCAGTGCTTATTTTTGCTATTAATTTATTTTTGATGGTAGCTGGCAAGATTTTCTACCATTCTATGCAGCCATTTTTTCTTTTACTGCATGAGAATTTTCTATTTTATTGTTGCTCTAAGTTCTTTCAGTTCATTGCTATAATGTTCAGGACTTTTGGTCTTTCAGGAAATTGTTTCCCATGTCTATATCTGAAAATATTTTCCTCTAGCAGTTTTAGATATGACATAGACATCTTTAATATTTTTGTGAAGGATTTCCTACAACTTGAAATATCTCCTGAAAGAAAACTCATTAATAATAACAATGAATTCATAATTAGCAATCAATCATTTTAATTATAATAAATAATAAGCCAATAAACAATTGACATGTCTCAGAAAGTCTCTAAAATTTACCAGATTCTCAAGGGTCCTTACTTTCCTAGGTTGCATTCTCAGCAAGAACTTCTGAGAGAAAAAGACTTTCTTACCTGTTGAGAGTCCTTGAAGAAGTACAAAGGTTTCAGATGTTTCACCTTGTGTATTCCATGATCTATGCTTGGATGAACTTATAGTGACTCAGCTACTTTTTAGTCCTCCATACTCCTGTACATAGCCCCAGTAAACTTATTTTTTTTAACAAATTGGCTCTGGGTGCTGTTATAAGTTTGACCTATCATCAATTTCTTTTTTTTAATGTTTATTTATTACTTCAAGTTACATCTCCATCACAATGTCCTTTTTCACCCCTCTGGGTTCCTCCCTCCCACCCTTTCCTCCTTCTTCTACCCACCCCACTCCTATGATGTAGAGTGTCTGTAAATATCAGCCATTCTCAGTTTAACAGTCATATGAGGGCTAAGAGCTTCCTCTCGCGTTGGGGACCTACATGGTAGAACCCCTAGGGCAAATTGTCCCATTAATAGGTAACAAAGTTACCTATGTTCCTGATCCTTTTGGTGTGCTGGTTGTAGGATAGCTATTCTGTACTATATGGCTAAAATCCAATTATAAGTGAGTACATGCTATGTGCATCTTTGTGAGTCTGGATTAGGTCACTGAGGATAAACTTTTCTAGTTCCATCCACTTGGCTGTGAACTGCATGATTTCCTTGTTTCTGATAGCTGAGTAGTATTCCATTGTAAAAATGTAACACAATTTTTTTTTTATCAATTTGTCAGTTGAGCAACATTGGTGTTGTTTCCAGTTTCTAGCTATTACAAGTAAGGCTGCTATGAACATAGATGAGGATATGTCCTTGTGGTTTGTTGAGGAATCGTTTGGATGGATCCCCAGAAGAGATATGGCTGGATCTTGAGGTAGGGCTATTCAAGTTTTCTAAGATATCACCACACTGAATTCCATCGTGGTTGTACAAGTTTACACCCCCACCAGCAATGGAGGAGTGTTCCCCTTTCTCCACAACCTCGCCAGCATGTGCTGTCATTTGAGTTTTTGATCTTAGCCATTCTGACGGGTGTGAGATGGAATCTCAGAGTCATTTTGAGTTGCATTTCTTTGATGATTAAGGATGTTGTGCATTTCCTCAAGTATCTCACTGTCAACAGAGATTCTATCTGTGTGAATTCTCAGTTTAGCTCTGTTTCCCACTTTTTTCATTGGATTATATGATTTCTTGGTATTTAATTTCTTGAATTCTTTATAAATTATGGATATTTACCCTCTGTCACAAGTGGGGTTGGTAAAGAACTTTTCCCAATCTGTAAATTGCTGTTTTTTTTCTAATGACAGTGTCCTTTGCTTTACTTAAGCTTTTTAGTTTCATGAGGTCCTATTTATTAACTGTTTGTCTTAAGCCTAAGCTATTGGTGTTCTGTTCATGAAGTTGCTACCTGTGCCAATGCGTTCCAGGGTTTTCCCCACTTTCTCTTCTATTAGATTTAGCTTTATGTTAAGATCTTTAATCTACTTGGACTTAAGTTTTGTGCAAGGTGATAAGTATGTGTCTAATTTCATTCTTTTATCTATCGTGTTCCAGTTAGACAAGCACCATTTTTTATGTAAGATGCTATCTTTTTTTCACTGTACAGTTTTGGCTTCTTTGTCAAAAATTAAGTGTGGATTCTTTTCTGAATCTTCAATTCTATTCCATTGATCCACTTGTCTGTTTCAATACCAGTACTGTAATGTTTTATTACTATTATTCTACAGTATAGCTTGAAATCTGGGATGGTTATACCTCCAGATATTTTTTAATTGTACAGGATTAATTTAGGTATTCTGGTTTTTTGTTGTTGTTGCTGTTGTTGTTGTTAATACATATGAGGGTGTGAATTGTTCTTTCAGGATCTGTAAAGAATTATGCTGGTATTTTGAAGAGTTGCATTGAATCTGCATATTGCTTTTGGCAGGATGGCCATTTTTATTATGGTGATCCTATCTATCCATGAGTTGGGAGATCTTTCTATCTTCTGATATCCTCTTTAATTTCTCTCTTCAAGGTCTTGAAGTTTTTGTCATACAAGTCTTTTATTTGCTTGGTTAGAGATACCCTCAGGTATGCTATATTGTTTGTAGCTATTGTGAAAGGTGTTGTTTCCCTAATTTCTTTCTCATCCCATTTATCTTTTTTTATAAAGAAGGGCTTCTGATTATTTTGAATTAATTTTGTATCCAACAAACTTGCTGAAGTTATTTATCAATTGTAGGTGTTGTCTGGTAGAATTTTTGGGGTCTGTTATGTATACTATCATTTCATCTGCAAATAGGGATAATTTGACTTCGTCCTATCCAATCTGCATCCCCTTGATCTCCTTTAGTTGTTTTATTGATCTAGCAAGAATTTCATGCACTATGCTGAAGAGATATGATGAAAGTAAGGATCTTTGCCTTCTCCCTGAGTTTAGAGGAAATGCTTTAATTTCCTCTCCATTTAATTTGATGTTGGCTATAGTCTTCCTATATATCACCTTTACTATTTCTAGTTATGATCCTTTTATGACTGTTCTCTCTAGGACTTTGAGCATGAAGGGGTGTTTGACTTTGTCAAATGGTTTTCAGCATTAAGAAAGATGATCATATGTTTTTTTTCCTTTCAGCTTGTTTATAGGTGAATTACCTTGATGTATTTTTGTATGTGGTACCATCCCTGCATTCTTAGGATAAAGCATACTTGATCATGGCGTATGATACTGTTGATGTGTTCTTGGATATGATTTTCCAGTATTTTATTAAGTATTTTTGCGTCTATGTTCATGAGGGAAATTGGTCTAAGTTTACCTTCTTTGTTGGGTCTTTGTGTGGTTTAGGAATCAGGGTGACTGTGGCCTCATGGAATGAGTTTGGCAGTGTTTCTTCTGATTCTATTTTGTGGAAGAGTTTTACGAGTATTGGTATTAGTTCTTCCTTGAAGATCTAGTAGAAATCTGTGCTGAAACCATCTGGCCCTGGGCTTTTTTTTTTTTGGTTGGGAGACTTTAAAAAACTGTTTCTATTTCCTTAGGAGTTATAGGACTGTTTAATCTGTTAACCTGATATTGATTTAATTTTGTTAGTTAGAATCTATCAAGAAAGTTTTCTATTTTGTTTAAGTTTTCAAATTTGGTGGAGTACAGATTTTTAAAGTAGAAAATAAAGATTCTCTGGATTTCCTCAGTATCTATTGTTATTTCTCCCTTTTCCTTTCTGATTTTGTTTTTGTTTTTGTTTTTCCCTCAGCCTTTTAGATATATGGCTAAGATTTTGTCCATTTTGCTGATTTTCTTTAAGAAGCAACTCTTGGTTTCATTGATTCTTTGTATTTTTCTTTTTGTTTCTAAGTTGTTGGTTTCATCTCTCTGTTTGATGATTTCCTGCCTTCTGCTCCTCTTGGGAGTTTGGCTTCTTTTTTTCTCCAGTTCTTCCAGTTCTGCTGTTAATTTTCTAACAAGAGCTGTCACAATTTTCTTTTTGAAGGCATTCAGTGCTATGAACTTTCCTCATAGCACTGCTTTGTGTCCCATAAGGTTTAGTTATGTTGTGCCTTCATTGTCATTGGATTTTACGAAGTCTTTCACTTCTTTCTTTATTTCTTTCCTGGCCCCAGTATTCAGTGGATAGTATTCAGTTTCCATGAATGTGTAGGATTTCTGTTATTTCTTTTGTTGTTGAAGTCCAGCTTTATTCCATGGTGGTCTGATAAGATACAAGGGGTTATTTCTATTTTCTTGTATCTGTTGAGGCTTGTGTTGTGTCCCACTATATGATTGATTTTGGAGAAGATTCGGTGTTCTGCTGAAAAGAAGGTATATTCTTTTGTGTTTGTTTGAAACGTTCTATAGATATCTGTTAGGTCCATATGGTTCATGACCTCTGTTAATCTCATTATTTCTCTGTTTGGTTTCTGTCTCAATGGCTTGTCCATTGCTGTGATTGGGCCATTTAAGTCTCCCAGAATTAATGTGTGGGGATTAATGTGTCATTTAAGCTTTAGAAGAGATTATTTTACAAATGTGGGGGCCCTTGTATTTGGGTCATAGTATTTAATATTAAGATGTCCTCTTGATGAATTTTTCCTTTAATGAATATGTAGTGCCCTTCCCTATCTTCTTTGATTAACTTACATTGAAAGTATATTTTATGTGATATTAGGATGGCTACTCCAGCTTGCTTCCTGGGCCTGTTTGATTGGAAAATCTTTTCACAGCCCTTTACTCTGAGGTAGCATCTATCTTTGTTAGTGAGATGCATTTCTTGTATGCAACAAAATAATATGTCTTGTTTATGGACCCATTTTGTAAGCCCGTGTCTTTTTATTGGAGAGTTGAGTCTATTGATGTTCATGGATATTAATGATCAAAGGTTTTTATTCCTGTTATTTTGATGTAGGTGGTTGTTGCATGTTTGTTTTGCATTAGTTACAATGGAATTTTTTGATTCCTCTGTTTTATTGGGCGTAGTTACCTTCTCTGGGTTGGAATTTTCCTTCAAAGATCTTCTGCAGGGCTGGGTTGTGGGTAGATACTGTTTAAACTTTATGTTGTCATGGAATATCTTCTTTTCTCCATTTTTGTTGATAGAGAGTGTTGCTGGACATAGTAGTCTGGCGGGGCACCTATGTTCTCTTAGGGCTTATAGGACGTCTTCCCAGGCCCTTTTAAGAAGTCACTTCTAATTCTGATTGGTGTGCCATTATACATTACTTGATCTTTTTCTCTTACAACTTTTAATATTCTTTCTTTTATGTGTACATTTGGAGTCTCACTTGTTATGTGGCGAGAATAGATTCTTTTCTGATCTAATCTGTTTGGTGTTCTGTATGCCTCTTGGAATTTTACCAGAATCTCTTTCTTTAGGTTTGGCAAGTTTTATTCTATGATTTTAATGAAGACATTTCCTGGACCTTGGAGTCAGGTGTCTTCTCTTTTCTCTATGCCTATAATTCTTCGGTTCCATCTTTTCATTGAGTCCTTGATTTCTTAGATGTTGTGGGTGAGAACTTTTTTAGGTTTCTCATTTTCTTTGGTTGTTGTACTGATTTCTTCAATCGAATCTTCCACGCCTGTGATTCTATCTTCTGTCTCTTGTATCCTATTTTTTGATACTCATGTCTGTAGTTCCTGTTCTCTTCCCTTGATTTTCCAACTCCAGGATTATCTCTGCTTGTGTTTTCTTTATTGCTTCCACTTCCAATTTCAAGTCTTGAACAATTTTATTCCTCTATATGTTTCTTGCTCCAATTTTCTTGTATTTGTCTACAAATCTTTCAAAATTTTCAAATCTTCCTTTTCTTTGTCTCTTTTTCATTCATGTTTGGCTGCTTTGGCTTGGAGGTCTCTAAAGGTGTTCTCCATTGCTTTAATTTGTAAAATTGAGGATTCTTTAAGTTCTTTCAGGGATTTAATTTCTTCTTATAAGGACTCCATTATTTTCCTAATTATAGATTTGTCATCATTTTCATGTGTTTCAACTGTGGTAAAATGTTCAGGGCTTACTGGGTTAACCTCGCTGAATTTGGTTGGAGTAACATTTCCCAGATTTTTGTCAGTTTGTTCTTTAGGGGACCTTTAGCCATCTGGTTGCCCCTAGCTGATTGTTCCTGATGTCTTCTGGACCTTGTGTCAAGGAGGGAGCTTTGTTATAGTTTTCATATAATCTTGGTATTCTGTAACTTAACAGAAGCTAGGTGGGATCTTGAAATGGGGACTGGGTCTCGGTGGGCCCATTGTAGTTCACCCCTCCTGTTGTGTCCCAATTTGGGACTCAGGTCAGAGATTGGACGGAATGAGTTAACCCAGCCTGCAGAGTCTTCAATTTTTGCAGGTCTTCCTAATGATGTTGAGGGGCGGGGTTGAAGGACCACAGATTGTAGACTAGGGCTGCAGATCTCCTGCTGCTCATGTGTCTGATTAGAAAGTCAGGTCTGTGGTCATGGTATTCCCAGGTGGCTTCTGCTAGGTGGTCTCCAGGACACCTTTGTGCCTCTAGGCCCTAACCAGTAAGCCCCTATAGTCTGTATCACTCAGACAGTGCACAAAGTCCTAGAACTCGCTGCTGCTGTGCAGGAACTATAGATCCTGAAGGTAGTGTATCCCGCCCAGAAGGTGCAAGGTGCACTGGCTCCAATATGAACACCACAACCCATCTGCTGGGTTTGGACTCATTGGAGTTCCTCTACCTTATGATTTGACCACCCACCTTTCAGCTTGCTCTGATCTTACAATTTCAGTGGCACCTCCAGCCCTCTTTAGGGTGTTGGAGTGACTATGTGAGTGTTGGGTGCTCAGGACACCAGAAGGTACCTGTCTATGGGAGTTGAGGCTGCCTTGCAAGGTTCTGCAGGGATCAGACCTGCGAGGCACTGTTCCTGTGCAGGAAGAGCATCCCAGCGCAATGTTCTTCTAGGTGATTGCATATCCAGTAGAGGGATTGTATGTCCAACACCTTTCTGGGTAAGCTCAGATATGATTGCATCTCCCAGACTGCTTCTCTGCTGGAAATAAATCTGTGTGAGCCTATAGTTCTCCTGTATGTAATGCTGGGATGGAAGTTGGGTGCTCAAAAGGCTGTTGAGTACCCCTTTCTGGGGTACAGTGCTACCTGTTGGGTACTTAAGTGTTCCTGCCACCTTTCATGGTGGGCTCTGCACCAGCATTTGCTCCTCACTGCTGGCTTCTTCTCTGGTCTCCAGGCCTCTGATCTGTGCTGCTGGCATCCACTCCTGGTACCAGGCCTCTGCTCCCTGCCCCGGTTCTCTCCTCGCACTGGCCTCTGCTCTGGGACCTGTTCCTCTGTTCTGCAGCTGGTAGGTCTGTTTCCCTAGGTGTCTATGAGACCCACCCTGGGACCCTCACTAGTCCCTGGGTTTGTCAGGTCAAACCCCATGGATTCTCACTTCTTGGGTTGTTGCCCAGCTTTTTTTTATTTCTGTGATGTTGTAGCTATTTTCCCTGTGCTCAAAATGTGCCCCTGCCACCATCTTGGATTCCCCTGTCATCAATTTCTTATGTGGGATATGTTCATATGTCTTCACATCTCCTAAGGAATAGTAAGACAAAACAGCCTTGAAAATTTACATTTGTAGATCTAGTTTCATTCTTCAACCTGTGGTTATCTAATATCCCATCACCATTATTTGTACTCCAAAGAATATCTTGGCAATTATATAAAAAAACTAATAGGTGACAGAGTTATCCAAGAATTAGTTTCTGCATCATCCATTCTGTTTCATGGGTCAATATGTCTGTCTTGCTGCTAATAATATGCTTAAGGCACTTTTATTCACAGCAACGTTTTGATATCTGGTAGATATAGGAGGTGATATCATCTTATCACTTTTCAAAAAAGATTTTGAGAAAGATACAAATGTCTATCCACCATACATTTATGAATGGTAATTGTAAAAAATTCTTTACACAAAAGAATTTATAACATGTATTTACCTGCTACAAAAGCACTAAGCAAAAGACAACATCTTTTAAAAGATCAGTGATAGTAGAAATTCTATGAACAGGCTCCTGGGACAAAGGAGAGAAGGCTAAAATTATTAAAAACAAGAAGCCTCTAGGAAGGATGTCAGAATGGGGCCTTGCAGCTGTTAGTCAATTGCCACAGGCAGCTCATAACACTCACTACAAGATCAAGGGGGCACTGGTAAACTGGCATTGAGTTCCTGACCAGACAAAAGAAGAGGAATGTTAAAGGTGAAGAAAAATTGCCAAATTGATTTAGCTACTACTATGGAAATATGAACACTTCCAGAATGTTAAAGCAGTGCTCTTGTAACTCTCACAGAAACAATGTAGAGTAGGAATGGGAAGAATATCATGCTTCAGTTTATCAATACCCTTCTGTTAATGGAAAGTAACTGTAAACAGCTAGAGAAACATCATTGCTTTACAGTCCTAATCCCATTCAGAATTTTTCTAAAAATGTGTACACATCCATGGAAGTGTGAATGATACCCTACACACACACACACACACACACACACACACACACACACACACACATTTATATATACAGCTACACATGAATTGATAATAGAAAAATTTTTTTAAAAGAAAGTTACCATTAATTGATCATCATAGAGGACTCATGCAATAAACAAAATTGTACAACTGTCTGTCTACCTCAGTTCTGTGATATAGTCTGTTGTTATCTGATTATATACCTCTACATGAATGCAGTCTATTGAATAGTATAGGCAATTTCAACCCAGTGATAAGAGTTTATGCATGTAAACATAAGAGATAATCAGTAACTATACAGCAGAAAATAAAACAAAACTATTATATTGTATGCCAATGACAGACCATGCTAGCCTGATGTGATTTCCAAATGAATCAATGAGGGAGTGGTGAGAAAAATATAACATAGGAAGACATTACTTTAAGAGGCTGTGGAATTTATAGATACTAAATACTTGGGTGATATTAAATTTATTTACTTTTCTTTCTTAATAGTGTAATATAAGCAGAATATCACTTTAAAAACTTTGTATTTTTATATAGTATCACATGAATATAGGTGTGTGAGTTCAGATGCACCATGCCACTGCACATGTTTTAGGAATGGAGAACAAATTCAGGTGCTGATATTTTCCTATTAACTTGTTTGAGTCGCGGAATCTTTATTTTAAATATTTACCTTATTTTTACTTATGTTTATGTGTGCATTTTTGCATTAGAGCATGATTCCAAATATATTGTACATTGGAGGGAAGAAGAGGCATCTGATGACCTGTGCTGGAGGCACACAGGTGTGAGCTGTCAGATGTAGATGAAGTAAACCATGGATTTGCGCCAAAACAGTAAATGTTCTTAATACCAAGCCATCAAGTTAGAATCTCTTCTTCACTGCTGCATATAGTAAGCTAACTGCCCCATGAGATTCTGGGGATTCTTCTGTTTTTAACTTGTAGGAACATTGTAATTACACATCCAAACTGGAGTCCAGCTTTTACATATATTCAGAGTATTAAAAAATAGATCCTTAAATTGCATAACAAGCACGTTATCCATAGAAATGTGGCATATTTATATCTGTTGTTTTGTATAGTATTTACTGTTATAAGAGAAGGAACCATCTGTTGGACTGAAAGGGGAAGCTGCTGGGGGGAAGAGGGTGGAAGGGCGGGATAGGAAGGGGGAATATGGAAGGGTTTGTGACTGAGATGTAACTTGAAGAAAAAAAACAAAATATTTAAAAAAAAGAATATAGCATTTTCAGTTAAAAATTTAATTTTTTAAAAGTTTGGACTTTTAAAGAACTACTTAGATCAACACCTGTTGCCTTGCTGCACAATGCATTTTTTCATTATATTCTTATTCTCAAAACTTGTTTCAATTATATATTTTTATTGATTCATTGATTTTTGCATTTATCTTTTGTGACTGTCAAAAACTAAGACATAACTACACATATCAACCTATACATACTCATAGTCAGTACTACTAGTGTCAGGAGATTTCCATGTACGTTTTGTCCCACTAAATGGCTGTTAGGCAGTAGCAGGTGAGGAGCTACCCTCTCCTGCATTGCTGTTTTCTACAATATCTCCTGAAATTTCTTGAGAACATTTGCATTTCTGAAAGTGAGAGTGGAGGACTGTGTAAACTAGTATAGCTATTATGAAAAGCAGTATGAAGAATTTTCAAAACAGTACAGATGGAACTACTGCATGACTCAGAACACTTACTCTAAATTTATCTTTATTCTGCTATAGATAATATTACAGACACATTTGTATTGCTGCTCTATTCACAATAGCAAAAACTACAGCAGTCTAGATACCCAGTCTTAGAGGAGTGAATAATGCAAATGTGGATGTAAACCACTGAATTTTGATCAGCTGTAAAAAAAAAAAGGAAAATTTAAGTTTACAGAAAATAAATGGAACTAAAAAATTTAATATGCAAAGTGACCTCAACTCAAATGGACAACAACCACACGATCTTTTTATGTGCAGATTCTATTTTGCAACATTTATATATATGTTAATAAATGGACATAACTATTGCCAAACCTAAAAATCTAGAGAGTAGAACAAGGGAAATAAAAGGAGTTGTCATAGAAAAGGATGGGGATTTAAAGCAGAAAATGACATGAAACCAGAACAGAGAGAGCAAAATCAGGCATGAATAAATGTGGAGGGTAATGAGAGCAGAGGGAATGAGGATGGAATGAGAAGATGAAGAATCAACTATAACAACTTGAAAATAACATTTTAATATCTAATACTGTATATATTAATTAAAAGTGTTTTAATTAAATATTAAAAATATGCACATGGTAACTCACTTGATCTTTCCTTAGTCATTGGCTTTTTCATGAATCATGTTCCAAAGATTTTCTTCTGTCTTAATACAGATATATTGGTTTAAGATCTGTGCATTCAAAGACTTATGGAGCTTATTAAGTTCTTCAAAATGTATCTTAAGCCTTCACTCTGAATTTGCTTAAGGTATCTTGTTTTCATTTGTATATTTTTAAAAATATGCATTTACTAGAATATATATGTATATTCTGTAAATACATATATATATATATATATATATATATATATATATAGAGAGAGAGAGAGAGAAATAAAGAGAGACAGATAGAGTTGTTGAATTCAGTGTGGTGCATTAGTGCACATAAGAACATATACGCAAGTGCATGTGTGTCTGTATTGGATGTAGTATGTGTTTATATACAGTTACTGACCTGTAATGAAAGAATGTCTGAAGATTTGGTTTCAGGATAAAGTGAACGTTATATGTAGTTGGTAGAAAATGTAATTTGAAATCTGTCTTTGTCTAAGGATATACAGCCAAATATTGCCTTTTATTTTGGGCAGTGAATCATAGCTTACAGTAAGCTGATAACTACTTACTATTGAAAATGTTATTTGTTTTAATTAATATTGCTTTACTGTAGGTTTATTTAATCTGAGCATATTTGATTCAGTATTGACTGAACTAAATTGTTTAGTGAGTTAAATGTATCAGACACTTCTTAAATGTATGTAATTCTGAACTTTTGATGAATTTATTGTGATGCAATACTATCTGCATTCATAGCCATTTCCTCATTGACATGATGCTCTAATATAAGGAGAGAAATTGGAGACTATCCAGAAAGCCAGTTGTCTGTCATTTCATAGTTTTGGAAGCTGCTGGCTCTACACTTCCTGTATAATCAGAAATATTTTTCCTTCTCAGGTCTCTGATGTGGTTGAAGATTAGATAGCTATAGTCTCACAGTTAAATCTTAAGTTTTCTAGGAATTAAAAGGATGTTATAGGTCTAAGAAGATGTTTTTAAGTTGGTAATGCAAGTTAGTATGGAAAATGAGATAGGTATAGAACTTTAAACTTGTGGAGATAAATATATAATAGAATATTGATATCAGTTGCCAAGTATGCATGGACTGGACATTGGGAAAGTATGTTATACTTTATAATTTTTCTAATTGTGGCCTAAATATTAAGAAAAAGAATTATGAGTTCTGGGGGAATGGGGAGAGGTTGGGAGGGGGGGGCCAGGAGGGGTGGAGGGAAGGGACTGTGATGGAAATGTAATTTGAAGTAATAAACAAACATTTACAAAATCATTTTAAAAATTCAAATATATTTGATAATACTCTTCTCCTCCCCAAGTCCCTCCAAATCTTTTCCTCCTCTCTCCTGAACCAATTTTTAGATTCTTTTCAAAATAGAAAACATTGAAAAATATAGTCAGAAATTTACAACCATTTGTATGAATATATATGTATATAGATTACTAATATGCCTATATATCTATATATATATGCTTATAAACACACTTCACAATGTTTATATTGAAACATTCATATATAGATCCATAATTGTATATTAATTATAAAAATTATCCTTTTGGAACTTGTAACTCATGAATTTTACACTTCTTTTAAGAAGGTGTGCTCTCTCTGCACACAACTTCTTAGGATAGTAAAGTTACTATTTATCATTCTAAAAATGAAAAATACAGTGGCATACACTTTAGTAGCCTGAAAACTACATTTCAAATATTTTTGGTGTATTCAGTACTTTCTACTGAAACACTCATGTTATTTATATGATTGCTAATATACTAATGAATAACTTTCAAATATTATTAGAAACATAGCATTATGACATATAAATAATGATATGGCATTATCTATATTGATATAAATATCCAGTATAGACAAATAGAAGGAACTTGTAACAATTTGTAAAACTTTGACATGACCTTTGTTCTAAGGTCATTCACAGATGCTTTTCTACAGATAAAGGTGGCATTCTAGCCTTGGCTTCCCAAGTTTCTTGTTCCTTTTCTTTACCTGCAAACTGAAAATTATACTTAAGTACTTTTTAAATCAACAGTGAAATAGATGCACCCATGTTTCATCAAAGGAGAGATCACTGAGAAAATGAATGACATTTAAGTTTACAGTAGGGTACATTTTGAACAGTTTCAGTACAGTAAGCTGAGGGATAATATGTTAAAGGAACTCTTCTCTTTTCTCCTTGTTTGTCATCACTTGTTATGATGGAAGACCATCACAAAATTATAAGCTTTAAGTGACTAATCATTTTAATTAAAAGGGAAATTGCCAGGTGGGATGAAATAAAGATAGAACCAATTATAAGGTTACATTAGAAGGCTTATTTATTTTTAAGGTAGAGTATGAAGTACAAATGAAATAAAAACCAAATAACATATTCAATAAGCTATAAGAATAAAATGTGTGATTGATATTTCTAGGAGCCCAGTCCTTATCTGAAGGGAAAAGAGGAGTGGATCCTGGAGGGTAGACGGAAGGGAAGGACTGAGAGGGGAGGTGGAAGGGGAAATTGTGGTCAGGATGTAATGTATGAGAGAACAATAAATTTTAAAAAGTAAATTTAAAAAGAAACTAAAGTATTAATGAAATTAAATATACAGACAATATTTATGTAATTATATTACAATCCCAAAAACTAGAAGAAAAATTTTGAATTCCATTAAAATGATTTTTGAAAATAAATATGCAAAATCATGAGCGTTGTAGCTATAGTAACAAAAACCAAATAGTGTATCATAGACGATTAATTATCCCTAGAAAAACTTAAGTACTCCACGTCTGTGCTTGTGTATGTACAGTCCTGTGTGTTTTTCTTTATGTATGGCAGAAGTATACATACATATATATGTGTATATATATGCACATTTTAAATGAATTTTCAGTTTAATAATATAGCAACATTTAATTCTGTATCAAAAATAATTCAAGGAATAAATGCAAATATTTAAATTTTTTTCTTTAAAGACATTTTCATAGCCATAGTAAAGGAAAACTATCCTAAAACCAACATACCAAAAGGAACAAGAACATAGACCTCGTTACCTCTTAGTGGGGCACTTTGCCCTATTGGACTTGCCACTAGGCCCCCAGTGCAAGAGGAAGCTCTTAGCCCTCATATGCCTGTTGAACTGAGGAGGCTGATATGTAGGGGCAACCCACTCCAGAGGAGTAGGATAGGTGGGAGAGAGGGGAGATGGTGGAAGGGTGGGACCAAGAGGGGTAGAGAGAGGGTACTGTGATGGAGATGTAACTTGAAGTAATAAATAAAAATTAAAAAGGCATTTTCATTGAGGATTTTATAGGTTTTACAATGTTATAAACAGAGCAGTATAACTGAGTGAAACCACTTCAAGGGCAAGGAATACAGAACAATAGGAAGGGGCAAAACATGATGAGAGTAAGTAACCAAGAATATGTTTATTGACTTTGTTATTGGCTGTATATGTGATATTACTAGCTGCTAGAGGTCCTGCTTTGACTTACCCAAATGGATTATAATCTTAAACTGTAAAGCAAATATTTTTCCAAAAAGAAAAGAAAAGAAGAGAAAGAAAAAGAAACTTGTAATTGATTACTGGACTTAGCTGATACTCATAAAAATTGACATATGCACCTGTATATACATACACACAGACACCCACATGAAGTAGCACATATCACACACATGCATAAATTCTTTAAAATTAAAAATTAAAACTAAATAATTTCCTAAAAATCCTGTGAATCACAAGGGTTATATCTAGAGCACAATTTGCAAGGTTGAAAATAAGATGGCTCAGCAGTTAGGATACTGACAGCACTTCCTAGGACTTTAGTTTATTTTGCAGCACTCATATGGGTGTACACAACTATCTGAAACTATAGCTGTAAGGGATCTATGGCTTCCATGTACACCAGATACACTTATAATAAACAGATATACATGCATGTAAAACACCCATACACATAAAGTGAATTTCAAAGAATAAATTTGTTTATATTTTCTAGAACCAATCACTGTGTGTTAACATATAAACACATAGAATTTTTAAAATGTGCTGATGTTATTACATATTTATGATGTAATAAAAATCAAAATTTAAAATTTTATACTAGTTCCTGGCAAAGAGATTCTAAAATATTTGTGATCTAGGCACTATCAGAGAGCTAACAACATGGTCTTGTTTTAATATTTAACCACTGGTTGCCATTCCTGACATTTGCAGGAGCTTCTCTTAGTTTAGGAACCTGTGATTCTTTATGACAGACACCTGAACATACTCAGAATAAAGACTGGTCACTAGAAAGGCCAAACTATAGGTAGTTAGATATTCTCAACACTTAAACTCATCACTCTCCAGTGAGGAAAGAAGACATAGAGATGTAATTAATCTATTATAAGTACATAGGGATTCTTTAGAAATGCCTAAAGGATTAGGCTTGTAGAGAACATGAAAAAGTAAAATTACAGAGTAGGGAGGACACATACAAATGGCAAAAAATTCCAGCATTCTCAGAGCGTAACTCATTCATGGTACTTGTCATTTTGGCCATTCAGCTGGATTTTTTGTGATTCCCTTCAAAGTTATCAGTCAGCATTACTATTCACCAGACTTCAACAGTCACCATAGGAAACTGATACACCTAAAGCCCACGTGAAGGAAATCTTTGATTAATTGCTCATTGAAGTGAAAATTGGAACCCTAAACGTTCAGGGCATTCTTATGAGATTGAATCCTTAGCTTTGAGATCAGATGCTACCACCAGGCAAAAAGTGTCAAAATTAAGTGGAGTCATATGAGTCTCATTTAGTTTATGCAGAGACTTTAAGAATTACTTGGTTTGAGAAAAATTACAAAATTTTTCTGGGTATGAAAAGTTTTTTTCTCTCTCTCTTTACTGTAGACCCTTCCAGAATTTCAATATAAACCAACTTAAAAAAAACGAGGGGGAAACTTAAAGCATTTCCTCTACAATCAGGGACAAGGCAAGGCTGCCCACTCTCTCCGTATCTCTTCAACATACTACTTGAAGCTTTAGCTAGAGCAATAAGGAAACTAAAGGAGATCAAGGGGATACAAATTGGAAAGGAAGAAGTCAAAGTATCCCTATTTGCAGACTATATGATAGCATACATAAGTGACCCCCAAAATTCCATCAGAGAACCCCTACAGCTGATAAACTCCTTGAGCAAGGTGGCTAGATACAAAATCAATTAAAAAAATCATTTTCCCTTCTTTACACAAAAGTTAAATGGACTGAGAAAGAAATAAGGTAATCAACACCCTTCACAATAGCCACAAGTAATATAAAATACCTGGAGGTAACTCTAACTAAGCAAATGAAAGACCTGCATGACAAGAACTTCAAGTCTCTGAAGAAAGAAATTGAAGAAGATATCAAAAGATGAAAAGATGTCTCTTGCTCATGGATAGGTAGGATCAACATAATAAAAATGGCCATCCTACCAAAAGCAATATAAAGATTCAATGCAATTCCTATCAAAATACAAACACAGTTCTTTAAAGACCTGAAAAAACAATTCTCAACTTCATATGGAATAACAAAATGCCATAAGAGCTAAATCAATCATGTACAATAACAGAACTTCTGGAGGTATCACCAACCCAGATTTCAAGCTGTGCTACAGGGCAATAGTAA
The DNA here is from genome assembly GCA_907164525.1 of Lophiomys imhausi. Classification (NCBI taxonomy): domain Eukaryota; kingdom Metazoa; phylum Chordata; class Mammalia; order Rodentia; family Muridae; genus Lophiomys; species Lophiomys imhausi. The sequence goes on along the minus strand of CAJQZJ010009486.1, from coordinate 3,793,346 downwards.
TAAAAACAGCATGGCAAGGGCATAGTAACAGACCAGTTGATCAATGGAATCAACTTGAAGGCCCAGAAATAAACTCACACACCTACGGTCATTAATTTTCGACAACGAAGCCAAAACCATACAATGGAAAAAGGAAAGCATCTTCAATAAATGTGTGATGGTCTAACTGTATGTCAACATGTAGAAGAAAGCAAATAGATCCTTACTTATCACCCTGTACAAAACTTAAGTCTAAGTGGATCAAAGACTTCAACATAAATCTGGACACACTAAAATTAATAGAAGAGAAAGTGGGGAAAAGCCTGGAACTCATTGGCATGAGTAGCAACTTCCTGAACAGAACATCAATAGCTCAGGCACTAAAACAAACAATCAATAAATGGGACCATATGAAATTGAAAATCTTCTGTAAGGCAAAGGGCATAGTCCTTAGAACAAAATGGCAGCCTACAGACTGGGAAAAGATCTTCACCAACTGAACATTCAACAGAGGGCTAATATCAAAAATGTGTAAAGAACTCAAGAAATTAAACACCAAAAAAATCAAATAACCCAATCAAAAAATTGGGTATAGAGCTAAATAGAGAATTCACAAAAGAGTAATCTCTAAAGGCCAGGGGGCACTTGAAAAATTGGGCTACATCGGTACTGATCTTTATATATTGATAAAAATTTAAGATTATATTTGGCCACAATGGTATTAACCCTTGTATATTGATGCAAAATTAAGATTGTATTGGGCTACATAAGTATTGATCGTTGTATATTAATAAAAAATTAAGATTATATTTGGCCACATTGGTATTGATCTTTGTATATTGATACAAAATTAAGGGTAACACTTTTTAAGGTATTGCACCTAGTAATGCTTAATAATGCAATGTGAAGTTTCGGCCTTTTGCTACCAACTGTCATAAACTGTTTAGGATAATTAAGAAATGCAAACTAATAGTCATGCAAGCTTGTCATTTTGTTAGGTACTATGACAGTCTATCACAGTTATTTTCTAAGCTAATCATAAATCAAGTTGCTAAGAGACAAGCAACTTTTGCTTATCTAAATATAAGAGATATATAGGATGTCTTCAAAAACCTCAAGAGATCTGAAGAACATGGCATTCAAAGATGTTTTCTTAAGATTTTTTGATATCGAGACATATTAACTCATGACAGCACCCCCTAATCTACTCCAAGTAGAAGATGAGTATCGAAGAATCTCCAGGGGGAAATGCTTGAATTAGGGGCAAGCCTATCTCTTGGCAAGAAAAACCCCTTGCTTCAACTGTAGACACAATGCTGTCCAAAAGGAGAAAACTTGGAACCAGGTAAGTCAACAGCCTAGCTCTGCCAAGACAGGGTAGGCAAGTCCTTTATAATTCCTGCTCTACAATCAATGTCTGTCAGAGAAATCGGGCCAAATGGCTGAAGATTGATGCTGTAATGAATGGAGAAAAAATGAGAGCTGGCCAGGCAGCCACTGGTATGTCATTTCTTAGTTTTGGAAGATGCGGGAGCTGCATTTCCTAAATAATCAGAGATATTTATCCCTCTCAGGTCTCTGAGGTGGTTGAAGAATAGATAGCTAGAGTCTCATAGTTAAATTTTGAGTTGTTTAGGAATCAAAAGGGTGTTCTGGATCTAAGAAGATGGATTTAAAATTGTGATGCAAATGAGTATGAAAGCTGAGTTAGATATAGAACTTTAAACTCATGGAGATGGTTAGATAGTAGAATGTTAAAGTCAGGTGCCAAATATATATGGACTGGACATTGGGAATGTATGCTAAGCCATATAACTCTCATAATTGTGGCCTATTTATTTCTGTTATTTTGTATTGTATTTAATGTTATAAGAGAAAGAACCATTTGCTGGACTGAAAGGGGGAGCTGTTGGGGGGAAAAAGATATACCTTAAACTTAAAGGTACCTTAAACTGGAGGAGGGAGTAGGGAGGGGATTGTGATTGAGATGTAACTTGCAGAAATAAATATTAAATTATTTAAAAATATGTTCAACATCTTTGGTCATCAGGGAAAATGCAACTCCAAACAACTCTGAGATTCCATCTCACACCCGTCAGAATGGCAAAGATCAAAAACTCAAATGAACAGAGTAGGTAAGTCCTTCATAACCCCTGCTCTACAATCAATGTCTGTCAGAGAAACGGGGCCAAATGACTGAAGATCGATGCTGTAATTTATGGAGAGAAAATGGGAACTGTCCAGGCAGCCACAGGTATGTCATTTCTTAGTTTGGGAAGCTGCAGGCCCTGCACTTCCTATAAAATCAAATATATTTATCCCTCTCAGGTCTCTGAGGTGGTTGAAGAACAGATAGCTTGAGTCTCATAATTAAATTTTGAGTTGTTTAGGAGTCAAGAGAGTGTTATAGATCTAAGAAGATACTTTTAAAATTGTGTTGCAAGTTAGTATGAATGTTGAGTCAGATATAGACCTTTAAACTCATGGAGATGTTTAGATAGTAGAATGTTAAAGTCAGGTACCAAATACATATGAACTGGTTATTGGGAATGTACGTTAAGCCATATAATCCTCATAACTGTGGCCTAATTACCTCTGTTGTACTGTATTGTATTTGTTATTATAAGAGAAAGAGCCATTTGTTGGACTGAAAGGGTAAACTGTAGGGGGAAATAAGATATACCTTAAACTTAAAAGAAAAAATAGGGAAGAGGATGGGGGGTTGAGGGTGGGAGGGTGGGACTGGAGCGGGAATAGGGAGGGGACTGCGATTGAGATGTAACTTGAAGAAATAAAAAATAAAGGAAAAAAAAAAGAAAAAAACTCAAATTATAGCACATTATGGTGAGGATATGGAGAAAGAGGAACACTCCCCCATTGCTGTTGGGAGTGCAAACTTATACAACCAATTTGGAAATCAATCTGGAGATTTCTTAGAAATTTGGAATACTTCTACCTCAATACCCAACCATATCCCTCCTGGGCATATATCCAAAAGATTCAACACTAAACCACAAGGACATTGTCTCATCAATGTTCATAACAGCATTATTTGTAATAGCCAGAAACTGAAAACAACCCAAATGTCCTTCAACTGAAGAATGGCTTTAAAAAAAATGTGGTACATTTATACACTGGAATATTACACAGCTATCAGACATAAGGAAATCATGCAAATCGAAACCAAATCGATGGATCTAGAAAAGCTCCTCCTAAGTGAAATGACACAGTCCCAGAAAGGTAAACATGGTATGTACTCTCTTATCAGTGTATATTAACCATACATCTCAGGATAACCATCCTACAACCCACAGACCCAAACAGATAGGAACCTAGCATATTTATCCTAGAAAAAACTTCTCCAGCAGTGAGTCATGGAATCTGCTGCAGGTTAGTGGTACACCTTACCCTAGATGGTGTACCATATCAAACCCTAGTACAAAATGAAGCTCCTGGCCTCACGTGACTGAAGAAGTGAGAGAGTATGATATGTGAGGACCCACCTCATCTGAGGAGAAAGAGAGTACCATGTAGAGAAATAATGAGGAAGGGAGGGAGGAAAGGAAGGAAGAAAGAAGGGATAAAGAGAGGGATGAAGGAGGGATGGGACAGGAGAGGAAGAGGGAGGAAACTATGTTCTAGAAGTAATTTGAGAAAACAAATTAATTTTTTAAAAAAGATAAATAAACTTAAAATATAATAAAAATAAAATATAACATTTTCAAATTATAATTTACCAAATATACACTTGCCTTACTGGCATGAAAGGAAAAATGGTCTTAATTACAGATTAGATTGTTAGACTGTAGGTTGCCTCATAGCTCAGACATACTTGATATCAGCTTAAAGGGGTTTTTTTTTGTATATATAAAGGATATTTTCATTAAAAAAGCAGTTAAGAGTTTTAAAGTGCTGTAAATAAATTAAGGGTTACTACAGTTCACCCTGGTTTTCTAAACCTCTAAGAGTTGAAGTAATTTGGAGATAATGTAAAATATTTGAGCAGGGTGGTGTTAGCCCATGCCTTTAACTCCAGCAGAGGATTAATTGTCTTGTAAATTCTAGATTACAAGAAACAGTGTGGTGATGAAGAGTGTACTCTTAATTCCAACACTTGAGAGGGATACATCCTTAATCCTAACACACTGGAGACAGAAACCTGCAGAAGTCTGTGTTCAAGGACAGCCTTACACAAAGCAATCTCCAAATAGAGAAAAACTTATATCTAAGGGTGATGGTACATATCTTTAATCCCATTATTTCGGAGACACATGCCTTTGATCCTAATACTTAGAATGCAGAGACAAACACATAGGATTTGCAATGATTTAAGTTTAAAAGCTACTCACAAAAGGCATGCTGAAATTCAAAGTGAATTGTCATTGTAATTTGAGATCTAAATATATATACACTGATAGGTTTGTTTAGTTCCAAAATATCAAAATATTTTTAAATCTCAATTGAAAGATAATACTTTTTTATATTGTCAAAAGAAAAAAAAATAATTTGCTCCAGGAGAAATATTACCTGCCCCTCCCCCCCACCGCAAAAAAAAGTAGTGCCCCAGAGTTAGGATTAGGGCAGGGCTTTGTTTTTATCTTTCCAGAAGATTAAAAGCATCCATCTAAGGAATTTAGGGACAACTGGACAACTGAAACCTCGAAAGAAATCAGATCAGACACCAAAGAAGACAAGTGGCCTAGATAATCCAGCCTTGCAGACTTCCTCAATAGCTATTTCCTAAAAAAAAAAAAAAAAAAAAAAAAAATGTATAACCAAAACACCTCAAAATCACTAAGATTGTTCAGCCCCACATACTGTTCCAACCAGAATTTCAGTAAAGTCTTGAAATTCAGCTTCTGTCTACGAACTTAGGACATTTAAATAGCTGAGAACAAAAGGACTGAACATCAAATGATTCTATCAACATTCTTAACAATTTTTCCATTCTTATTTGGGCCCCAAACAGGTTTACTATGCCCCAAATCAGCAGTAAGTAATTTCAAGAGAGCAGTGTCCCATTTCCTGAAGTTGAAGCTAAAGCCAGGGTGAGTGATTTTTCTGCCCTTTTGTCATTTCATGGGTTATAGATACTTGGTGTTATTTGTGGGGAGAAGTTACAACTTGTTAAATCATCTTGTTAAATAGGTTTTGAATGCTAGACCCAGGGATTTCTCTCTTTTTCTTTTCTGTATCCTTCTTTCTCTCCTATGTAGGGGTGAAAAACTTGAGAAAAAATGGGATATAGACATAATATAGGAATGATAAATAAAAAGGGATAGGTCATTGAATATGCTCTTATATCTTTGTATATTGACACAAAATTGAGATTATATTTGGCTAAATAAGTATTGATTTTTGTATATTGATACGAAATTAAGATTATATTTGGTTACATCATTATTGATCTTTGTGTATTGATACAAAATTGAGGTTAACTCTATTTATGGTATTGTAAGATTTAAAAATGAAATGTGAAGTTTTGGCCTTTGGTTGTCAACTGTCATAAACTGTTTAGGATAATTAATAAATGTAAAGTAATAGTCATTCAAGCCTGTCATTTTGTTAGTTACTAGGGTAGTCTACCACAGTTATTTTCTAAGTTAATAATAAATCAAGTTGCTAAGCAAGAAGCAACATTTGCTTATCCCAATATACAGAGATATAGAGGTGGAATTCAAAGATGTTTTCTTAAGTTTTTTTTTTTTTTTTTTTTTTTTTTTTTTTTTTTTTTTTTTTTTTTTGTCAAGACATGTTAACTCCTGACAGCACCTCCCCCATTCTACTCCCAGTAAATGATGAGCACTGACAAATCTCCAAATGGAGATGGTTGAGTGAGTGGCAAGCCTGTCACTTGGTAAGAAAAATCCCTTGGTTCAACTGTAGACAGACTGCTGTCAAAAAGGATAAAACTTGGAAGCAGGTAAATTGACAGCCTTGCTCTGACAATACATGGTAGGGAAGTCCTTCATAATGTCTGCTTTACAATTAATGTCTGTCAGAGAAACAGGGCTAAATGGCTGAAGCTTGATGCTCTAATGTAGGGAAAGAAATTGGAACTGGGCAGCCAGTCATATGTCATTTCTTAGTTTTAGAACCTGCTGGCCCTGCACTTCCTGCAAAATCATATGTATTTATCCTTCTCAGTTCTCTGTTGTGGTTGAAGACTAGAGAGTCTCATAGTTAAATTTTGAGTTGTTTAGGAATTAAGAGGGTGTTTTGGATATAAGAATATGTTTTTAAAATTGTGTTTCAAGTTAGGATGGAAGATGAGTTGGATATAGATCTTTAAACTCATGGAGATGGTTGGATAGTAGAATGTTAAAGTCAGTTGCCAAATATGTATGGACTGGACATTAGGAATGTATGCTAAGCCTTATAATTCTCATAATGGTGGTGTAGTTATTTTTGTTGTTTTGTATTGTATTTGTTGTTATAAGAGAAAGAGCCATTTGTTGAACTGAAAGCAGGAGCTATTGGGGGAAAAAGATATACCTTAAACTTAAAAAAAAAAAGGAAGTGGATGGGGGTGTGTGAGGGGAAAGGGGGTAGGACGGTGGCACAGGACAAGGGAGTAAGGAGGGGATTGTGATTGAGATGTAACTTAAAGAAAAAAAGTTAAAGTAAAAAAAAAGAAAAAGAAAAAATAGTCTTCAAAATTTGAATAAACATATTTAAGAAAAATTCACATGTAACAATCTTGGATTGATAAAACTTCAAATATCACTAAAACAGCAGAAATGTCCATTCTATGTTAACATGTTATGGAAAGGATATTGTAGACTATTCTTAGGGGAATTTGGCTCAAAATGTCAATCAGAAGAGCCAGTGCTTCATGTTACATTCTTCTTTTTCAAATCATCTCTACAGGTTGTTTCTTAAAACTGAGTGACATTAAGTTAAAAAATATTTTAGTAATTTATTTTTCTGATAAAAAAATTCAATGTAAAATAATGCTCATGTCATAGTATGGTTGTTGCTGGCTGATTTTTACTAGGTTTAAATTGAAGATCAGTAAATAGCTGGGAAAAGATGAAATTTTGGAAGTACCAGTACAGTTAAAAGTACTTGCAAGGAAACTGTGGACAAAGGAGTTTAGAGCTTCTACAGAGAAGCACATGGTTTGCTCAGGGACAATTCAAAAGGCATTATGGTGAGATCTTTCTCATTAAGGCCCTTAGATCACAGTCAGAGATCTGTATGTAGAGATGTATTAAATATGTAGAGAAGGAGAGACCCTGGAAGGCCAGTCCTTAAGGGATTGCCTTAATCTAATCCTTCCCCTCAGGGCTCAGGGAAATCTGCAGAATTGGAGGGAGAAAGAGTGTAACAGCCACAGAGGATGGAAAACACCAAGGAAATAAGGTCCTCTAAATTAACATGAGGAAAGATCATATGGACTTACAGAGACTGAGGCAGCTTGCTTGCACAGGGCCTGCATGGGCCTCCACTGGTGGTTCTAGAAGTAGACATCCCCCACTTTTCTAATCAAGAATCAATCTCAAATTCATAACTACCAGCAAATGAAAAATTAATTTTGTCTAATTGATTCTCACTGGGAAACTAAACTTTTCTTTAGGGTAGTTCTCATGCCTGGCAGTGGATGAACTAACACAAAATGAGCTCAATAGCATCCTTAGAAGTTCTTTGTTTCATACTGTTATGTCAGGGCTTAATTTTTTTTTTTTAACTTTACTGGTCCTTTGGTATATATTGTGACTTTTGGTTTTACATTTTAAAATAATACTTCTGGGTAAAAATATGTGTTCCTGTGTCTATGTGTGTTTCTCTGGATTTTTCTTCAGCTATTTGTTTGCTTCTTTTGTTGTTGTTCTATTCCAATTTGTTTTGCAATTATTTTTTTTATGTTTTAATATATTTTATTCCTTAGATACCTGTTTGTTTTCCAATGAGACAGAATGATTGTAGATCCAGATGGATGGAGAGTTGGGAATGAAGAATTGGGGAGGGTAAAAAATCATATTTTAAATAAAACAAAAAAATGCATGAGCAGAAATTGTTACTGCCTCACTGTGCTGAAAAGTAAAAGCCTGGGGAAATATTTTTCCAGGTTCAGGTTAGTAGGTACTCATAAGTCACTAGAGATGTGATCTTGAGGTTGAGCTTTCAATGAAGCACTGATTATTTATGTATGCAAATTGTCATAATTTTAGCATCATGAAATATTTGCGTTAAGGTTTTAAAGAAACTCATGGGTCAAGAGGTATGTAGCTGGACCATATGCCAATAGAGAACTCCAGTGAACTATAGTTGAAGCACTGAGGGAGAAACTTAAGTTCTCATAGATATTCCAGGATTGTAGAAATTAAGGAGCACAGAATGCCTGTTGAGGAACCTGCTGCCAGCACCATGTACTCTCTAACCAAGTTCCTAAAAATGGAAGGTTTATAGGGGCGGTAATTTCAAAGCTTGTTGGAATTCAGATGACATCATGATAGCTCTTGAAACTCATTATACAGTCCAGACTTTGATGTTTACCCTGCTGGGTTTTGGCCTAACTTTAGTCCAATATTTACTCCATTGTTTTTTCCCATTTCTCCCATTTAGAATGGGATGTTTAATTAAAATAGACTAATACAATATTTTTAGAATATTTTGAATCAAAATAATTATTATTGTCAACTCATAAATTTATACGAATAGTAAAAACTTCCTTGAAATAAATAGATTTTATTATTAAGTATATCCTAAAACTGATAAACATCAAAAATAAAGTCCAACAGAAAAACTGGGATAATACAGAAAATATGCAGAATATATTTACATATGTATGAAAATATTTTATTAAAAATAACAAAAGGAAATACAACACATTAATATTATAATTAAATCATTCACAAAATTGATTTGTTTGTGAAGTATCCTATTTTAAAAATAGTGAGTCTAAATTATATTTAGTGGATGTATATATAACTTAAAAGTGAGGCATTATATGGAGAAAAGGCTGAATACCTTGACATGAATTAGGAAAAACAAAAGTCTTTCACAGTGAGATTCAAGTGAGTTTAACTGACATCTGTCTTGGAAAGTGTTTTGTTGTTTTAGAGAAATTTAATAGAATCTACAAACCACAGATTCTATAGACAAATATATTGACAAGGTAAGAATATTATTGTTTGATTAAAATCTGCAAATACTTATCACAATTTTATGAAAATAAGTATATTTCCAGAAACTGGAAACAAGAAATCAAAATAACAAATAGCTTGATTAGTCCAAAGATGGAAGTTTGAGTTTTTGTTTATGTTTTCTGTTTATTATTTTTGTTTTCTAAGGAAGGGCTTCATCATGTTATCCAAAGATGGCCTTGAACCTATATTAATCTTCCTGTCTCTATTTCTGAAACTTTGGTTTACAGGCATAAGCCACTGTATTCAGTCGGCTCAAAGTTTAAGACACTTACTTTGAGCAGTATTAAATTTAACACTGGGAATTTTTAAACTATTAAAGCAGCCTTATGATATATTTTCAATGAATAATTATTTGCACATTTTTATATCAGTCCTGGTTTTTTGGAGGGTTCAGTCCAGTATTAAGATCTCATGAAGCCAAGGTTGCATTGGAATGAGTTTGAATTGGATCATTAACTCTACAGATTTTTGTGTCAGTCCTGGGAACTTATGTTGTGGAGGCCAGATTTGAAATCCTTATTGCAGTAAATGTGAGTAAAATAAGAATATTGTCCCATAGAAATTATTATAGATAGATAATATAAATACTTTAATTAAATTTACTTTTTACTGATACTTCTCATTTTTACTGTTTACATGGGATCCACACAGAAGTATCCAATATATTGACTTAAAGTATAACTCACAATTACAAAATAGCTTCATTTTTATTTTTAATTTTTTATGTTTATTTATGAATTCAAGTTACAACTCCATCACAGTGCCTTCTTTCACCCCCCCCGTTTCCACCCTCCCACCCTCTCCGCCTCTCCTACCTATCCTATTCCTCCAGAGTAGGGTGTTCCTGCATATCAGCCCCACTCAGTTCATCAGCCATATGAGAGCTAAGAGTTTCCTTTGGAATGGGGACCTACATAGCAGTTCCACTAGGGCAAAATGTCCACCTAACAGGTAACAAAGTCTATGTTCCTGTTCCTTTTGATGAGTTGGTTGTAGGATAGTTATCTTGTACTATATGTCTAAAATCCAATTATAAGTGAATAGATGCCATGTGCATCTTTTTGATTCTGGGTTAGCTCACTCAGGATGAACTTTTCTAGTTCCACCCATTTGGCTGCAAATTGCATGATTTCTGTGTTTCTGATAGCTGAGTAGTATTCCATTGTGTAAATGTACCACGTTTTTTGTTGTTGTTGTTGTTTGTTTTGTTTTTGTTTTTAATCCATTCATTGGTTGAGGGAAACAACTGGGTTGTTTCCAGTTTCTAGCTATTACAAATAAGGCTGCTATGAGCATAGATGAGGACATGTCTTTGAGGTTTGGTAAGGAATACTTTGGATCTATACTCAGAAGTGATATGGCTGGGTTTTGAGAAAGAGCTATTCCAAGTTTTCTAAGATATCGCCAGATTGATTTTCATGTGGTTGTACAAGTTTGCACTCCCACCATCAATAGAGGAGTATTCCCCTTTCTCCACAACCTTGCCATCATGTGCTGCCATTTGAGTTTTTGTTCTTAGCCATCTATAATTATCACCTTGCACAAAACTTAAGTCCAAGTAGATCAAAGACCTTAACATAAAGCCCCTATACACTAAATCTAATAAAAGAGTAAGTGGGGAAAAGCCTCGAAATCATTGGCACAAGTGACAACTTCCTGAACATAATACCAATAGCTCAGGCTCTAAGACCACCAATCAATAAATGGAACCTCATGAAACTGAAAAGCTTCTGTAAAGCAAAGGACACTGTCATTAGTTCAAAAAGGCAACCTAGAGATTGGGAAAAGATCTTTACCAACCCCATATCAGATAGAGGGCTAATATCCATAATTTATAAAAAAAAAACAAACTCAAGTAATCATTTTCATGTGTTTCACCTGTGGTGGGTTGTTCAGGGCTTGCTGTGTTAACGTTGCTGAATTTCACTGGAGTCATATTTCCCTGATTTTTGTCAGCTTTGTTCTTTCACTGACCTTTAGCCATCAGATTGCCCTAAGCTGATTGTTCCTGATGTCTTCTGGACTGTTCACAGCAGCACTGCAGTTCCTCTTTAGGGTGTTGCAGTGACCATGTAAATATTGGGTGCTCAGGTAGGCAGGAGGTACCTCTGTCTGGCAGTTGGGGCTACCTCCCAAGACCCTGAAGTAATCAGACCTGCAAGAGACTACCTGTGCAGGAAGAGCAGCCCTCTGCCCTGTCTGAACACAATGTTATTCCAAGTGATTTTGTATCCAGTAGAGGTACCTTTATGTCCAACACCTTTCTCAGTAGGCCCAGATATGCTTGTACCTCCCTGCCAGCCACTGGGTGGTTTTGTGCCCGCTTCTGCAGCAGGGTCTATGTTGGCCTCTGCTCTGGATCCCGGGCCTGTGCCCCACACCTCTGGTCTCCGCTTTGGTCCCCGAGTCTGTGTCCTGTGCCACTGACCTCCGCGTTGGGCCCCCGAGACTGTGTCCTGTGCCACTGACCTCTGCTTTGGCCTGCATTGACCTCTGTGTCCCGAACCTGTCCACTCTCTGGGTTTTTGAGTGGCTCTTGCCCACTTCCGGGGCTTGTCCACTGCCTCGGGTTCCCGCTGCTCTGCTCTTCCTGGTCTGAGTTCTGTGCCTTGAAACACACTGCCTGTGTCCATGCCGCTGTTCCCCTTTACCTGTGTCCACACTGTTTGCGCTGCTGCCTGAGTTCCCCAGCATGCTGCTCCCCACTGCCTGAGAACAAGTTGCACTGCGCCCCACTGGGTGCTGCACTGGGCCCTGAATCCCCACCGTGCTGCACCGGGGCTGTTGACCTGAGTGTCCGAGGGTCCCATGAGGGACCCCACTAGTCCCTGGGTTCCCCTGGTGTGACCCCGGGTGTGTCACACTTCTCAGGATGTTGCTCAGCTTGTTTATATTTACATGATGCTGTAGCTATTTTCCCCCCAAGCTCAAAATACGTCCCTGCCAACTGCCACTATCCTCATCTATGTTCATAGCAGCCTTAATTGTAATAGCTAGAAATTGGAAACAACCCAGATGTCCCTCATCTGAGGAATGGATAAAAACAAAACAAAAGAACAAAACTGTGGTACATCTACACAATGGAATGCTACTCAGCCATCAGAAACAACGAAATCATGCAGTTTGCAGTCAAATGCATAGAACTAGAGGAGCTCATCCTGAGTGAGCTAACCCAGACTCAGAAGGATGTACATGGCATCTTTTCACTTATAATCAGATTTTAGCCATATAGTACAGGATAACTATACTACAACCAATGCACCAAAGGGAACAGGAACATAGACTTTGTTTCCTGTCAATGACACACTTTGCCCTAGTGGTGCTGCCTTGTAGGCCCCTAGTGTATCAGGAGGCTCTTGGCCCTCATATGACTGGTGAACTGGGATGGGGGACTGTCATGTAAGGACACTCTACTCCAGAGGAGTGGGATGGAATGTGTAGGGGGTAGAAGGTGGTAGGGTGGGGCTGGGAGGGGTAGAAAGAGGACACTGTGATGGAGATGTAACCTGAAGTAATAAATATTTTTTTTTAAATCAAGTATTTAAACACTAAGAAACCAAAAAATCCAATTAAAAAAAATGGGGAACAAAGCTAAACCAAGAATTTACAAAGGAGAAATATCTAATGGTCGAGAGACAATTGAAGAAATGCTCAATGCAACTTTTCTTTTTTTAAAAATTTTTATTTATTACTTCAAGTTACAAGTCCATCACAGTCCCCTCCCACCACCCCTCCTAGCCTCATCCTGCCACCCTCACTCCCTTCTCCCAGAACGCATAATTCTTTTTTTGTTTGTTTGTTTTATATTTGCTGTTTGTTATATTGTAATTGCAGTTAAATTTTATATTAAAATATAACCAAATTTAAAACTACCTAGTATAATATGACAGAGAAGATAATGCTTGATCCTCTAAGTAAGTTCTCTTCCTGATCTCTGAAATCTGTACAAAATATTGACGTACCTGGTACCAGGTTTCTGTTTAATAACATCCTTAGAATGCAGATTTTCAAGTTACATGAAAACATAAGCTTGGAGTTAAAAAATACTAACATATTATAAATTTTATAAAGTGTGAGCATATAGAATATAATATCCATTTAATATAAAATCTACTTAGCTTGAAGGACAGAAATTATTTACCTGCATTTAATAGTTCATGTGTGTGCTTTATTTAGATCCTTCAAGCGATGCCACTCTATGAGCTTGAGAGGGCATAGCATATGTATATTAGACTGTCAGAAGTGAACTCACTAAGTAAAAAGTTTTTACTTGCTTATTTAATTAATTTTATATTAAATACTTGCTTATTTAATATAAATATTTGAAGAGTAATTGTATTCTACACACTGTTGAGTCAAAACAGCTGTAAAATTCTCTAACAAACTTTTAATTGCCACTTGTTTTAGAAAGAAAAATCAAATATGTTTATCACCCTAGTGCACATGATTAACATGCAATTGACCATTGGATAGGAAAGTTTTGATTATCATGTTGTATATTAAATGCACATTTGGCAAATATACCATTCTTTATCTTTTCATATTTAATTACTGTGTTTTTGTGTATTTTCTTCTTTGACCATGTGGGTTCCAGTACTTGAACACAGTCAGATCTTCAAGCTTGGAAGCAAATGACCTTACTCACTGAAACAACTCCATATGCATCTCCATTTCTGTTTTATAAATAAAAAACATAGATATGACTTACATAATTTAACTGTTATTTCAAAATTGAGAATCTTTAAGTAAACAGGTAAAATATAAGATTACAGCTAATGAATAATTCATTTGTTAAGAAAAAAGTTGTAAAGACCATGATAGCTACATTCATAGATATTTTTATATGAGGTTTTATGTAAATATATATAATTATATAATCACAATATCTTTTTCAAAAATCTTTATTGTTCTTTTCCTACTCCCTCCCACAATAGCTGTTTTGTATTTCCTTCCCCTTATCTAATAATAGTCCTCTCATAGTTTTCCATTTGTCTCTTTATATCACTAGTATCCTGTGGCTTCTGGTGCCATAAATATCAGAGGAGGACATACGACTGCCACTTTCCTAGGATCATATAATTCCTGCCTGCATTCCATGCAACTATTTTTATACCCACAGAAAAATGTAGCTCTTACCCATTATAAAAAAAAACTTTTTGCAGCATATATAGGCCATTATAAAAATATTAAAGTATAGGAAGTGCAGAGCCTGCAGCTTCCAAAACTAAGAAAGAACATACCAATAACTGCCTGGACAGTTCCCATTTTCTCTCCATACATTCCAGCATCAATCTTCAGCCTTTGGGTCCTGTTTCTCTGACAGACATTTGTTGTAGAGCAGGGATTATGAAGGACTTACCTACCCTGTCTTGGCAGAGTTAGGCTGTTGACTTCCCTGCTACCAAGTTTTGTCCTTTTTGGACAGCAGTCTGTCTGCAGTTGGTGCAAGGGGTTTTTTCATGCCAAGAGAAAGGCTTGCCACTAATTCAACCATCCTATATAAGCAAATATATTTATCCCTCTCAGGTCTCTGAGGTGGTTGAAGAATAGACAGATAGAATCTTATAGTTAAATTTTGAACTGTTTAGGAATCAAGAGGGTGTTATAGATCTAAGAAGATACTCTTAAAAGTGTGTTGCAAGATAGTATGAATGTTGAGTCACATATAGACCTTTAAACTCATGGAGTTGGGTAGATAGTAGAATGTTAAAGTCAGGGGCCAAATAGATATAAACTGAACATTGGGAAGGTATACTGGGCCAATTTAATCTCATAAATGTGGCATATTTATATCTATTGTTTTGTATAATACTTACTGTTATAAGAGAAGGAACCAGCTGTTGGACTGAAAGGGGAAACCTCTGGAGGGAAGAGGGTGGAAGGGCGGGTTAGGAAGGGGGAATAGGGAGGGGTTTGTTACAGAGATGTAACTTGAAGAAAAAAAAATAAAGTATTTATTAAAAAAAAATATTAAAGTAATACACAGCTTGATGAATAGAAATAATTATTCTGAATAAGTTAGCTGAGTCCCAGAAAAGACAAATTTCCTTTATTGTATGTGGGTACTATTTTTCTAATTTCATTCTCTCTCATTCTCTGCATATATTCATATATATGCATATTATCACATATATATTATACAGTCACAGAGACATTTATTGTAAATACATAAATATAAAATATGTTAATATTGATAGAATAAAGACCATGAGGCTACAACCCTACACAAAGGACTCAATGCAACTAAGGAATACTGAGAGTAGGAGAAAATTGTATTCCCCAGAGAAGACTATACCAATTGGTTATTGAATACTAAATAGTCAGCCTCATCTTGTTGTTTTTAAAGTTTTATATTAAATAAAATATCATCCATCTATAATTAAAGAACATTTTACCTATTATTTAAAAAATTTTTCAAGGTATTTTGAACATATTTATAAACCCCAACTACTCACACAACTATCTTTCTCTACTATTTCATCCATTCCTATCTGACTTTGAGATTTCTTCCTTTTCTTTTTCCTTTCCCTATCAAGTCCCCCTTGTCTTACCCTGTTAGTTAGCCTTCAGTGTCAGTGCAGGGCATGCCCTCACATTTGATAGACCTACCAAAAGCCATATCATTATCTCACAGAAATTATAAATGCCAATAGATACTCAGTACTAGTGGTTTCCATAGACCTACCGAAAGCCATATCATTATCTCACAGAGATTATAAATGCCAATAGATACTCAGTACTAGTGGTTTGCATGCCCATGTTTCTACTTTATGCTAGGATTTTATCTAGCCAGAACTTTTTCAGGCCTTGTGCACATTATAAAAAAAAATATTGTGAATTCCCATGTGAAACTTCCCTGCCCTGCTGTGTCTAGAAAACTCCATTCCCTTAATTTAATTCACCATCTATGAATCTTATCATCTAACTACACCCTTATTCTATGAGAAACTTTTCAGGGAAGAGTGTAATGTGTATTTTCTATTTAGTGGTGAGCACTAAACAACATTCTATTTTCTTCATGTTTACCAGTTGAGGGTGTTTGTGTTAACTAAAATCTGTTGCAAAGACTACCTTCTCTGATGAGAGTTGAGAGATGCATTGATCTGTGGGTATAGCAATATGACGTTAGAAGTTGTTGTAATTCTATGTGCATTAAGGAGAATAATAGCATTGGGATTTCCCCTAGGGCCTATGATCTCTATTAGTCCACATTCTTGTACACTTTGACAGTTTCATATATGGTTACTTCCATAACATTGGTGACACTGGGGACTTGTGTTGTAAGGCCAGTCATTGTTTGTACAATTCACAGCTAAGTAAAACTGACAAATACCTTCCTTTTCCAGTAGTTTACATAACATTGTCTAGTACCTTGAGATGTAGTCACATGGATGAATTTCCTAGGGGAGTACAAACTTGGTTGCCCATAATAATATGGAAAATAATAATATGACTGAAATATTGGTGTCTTCAACAATAATGTCTAACATTCAAATTACAAAGATAGCCAGGGATACTGGGAATAGTTTTTAATGCTTATGGATTTGTGTGACCCCATTGACTAACAAAAGAAAAAGAAGTAACTCACTCTGGGTACTGGGTTTATGGTAACATGATATATAGTTATGTATATAATATTTCTTCTGTAGTGTAATTACATTAAATCTCTTTCTATATATGTATTTATTTTAGTAAGCTTCTAAAGTAGTAGGTTTCCACATGGCTTTTGAAAAGGTTTTTAATATTTTTATCCCTCTCCATATTCCATTTTCCCTCTTATTTTTGACCTCAATTTAACTCTGCTTGTATTATTTTCTCCCTTTACCACTGAATGCCACTGGGTTCTATTTCCCCTCCTATCCATGACTACTGAATAATTATCAACATCTATGGGTATTACAGTTGAATCACATGAATCTTAAGATGAAAAATTAGCATACAGGAATAAGAAAAAGCATGCAACATTTGTTTTTGTATATCTTAGTTATCTCACTCAGCATGATTGTTTCCAGCTCCATCCATTTATCTGTTAATTTTGTCTTAACATTGGATAATATTCCAATGTGGAGTAGATCTATTTTCAGTTTTTTGAGGAAACTCCAACTAATTTCCATATTCATTAAAGAAGTTTTCTCTCCCACCAACAGTTAATTAGTGTTCTATTTTCCCCATCTCCAATGTACCACTTGTTATTATTGTGATTTTTATATCTAGACATTTTATAGTTATTGCTTCTATCTCATTGTTTTTTTTTATCTCTTTAAATTACTTACTTCACTTTTACCTAATTTTCACATCATTTGTATCAAGACATTTGTCAGTTTCTCTTAAAATTTTAATTTATGAAGTTTGGATTTTTAAATATCTCTATTGTTCTCTGAATTTTCTCAGTATACACTGCAATAATTTTCCTTTTTGACATTTTATCTCTGTCTTTTGATTAGTCTAAAAGTTTAAAAATTTGCCAAGCTTTTTTATCTTTATATTGACTATTTTTGTTTCCGTTTCATTAACTTAAGCCATCATTTTTTATCTCTTATTATTTACACTTTTTGAGTGCTCTTTTAGATTATATTTATAAGAGCTTTTAGGTTTCACAATAAGTTATTAATTTGTAATTTTTTTTCATGTTTTGAATGTAGGCACTTGCAACCACAAACTTTCCCATCAGGACTACTATCAATCTGTCTCATAGGATTTGAATGCTGTATTTTCATTTCATTCAGTTCTATGAATTTTATTTATTTATTTATTCATTGTTATAATCTTTATTCAGTAGACTGATGTTTAGCTTCTGATGTTTGTATACTATCATCAGTCCTACTGTTGTTTGTATCTAACTTTATTAGTTTGTCAACAGATAATATGCAGGACATCATTCCAATTTTCTTATATCATTTGTTGATACTTCCTTTGATACCTCATATGTAGTTGATTTTAGGAAACTTCCCTTGGGCTGCTTACAAGAAAGTGTATTTTTTTAGTACAAAAGTGGAATTGTTTGGTTTTTGTTTGTTTGTTTGTTTTTTTTACTGTATTTCCAATTTATTTACTTATTACACTATTACACTTTCTCACAGGATATCTATACTACAACCAACGCACCAAAGGAAACATGTACATAGACTTTTTTGTTTGTTTGTTTGTATGTGTGTTTTTTTAGTTTTCTCTCCCTGGCAATGAGACACTTTTCCCTGGTGGTACTGCCTTGTAGGCCCCCAGTGTATGAGGAAGCCCTTGGCCCTCATATGACTTCTGAACTGGGGCAGGTGACTGATATGTAGGGACACTCCACTCCAGAGGAGTGGGACGGAAGGGTTAGGGGGGTAGAGGGTGGGAGGACAGGACTGGGAAGAGGGGAAAGAGGACAATATGATGGAGATGTAACCTGAAGCAACAAATAAATAAATTTAAAAAAAAAGTGGAATTGTATTTAGATATCTGTGACTTCCACTTGATATATTATGTCATTCAGTTCCTGAGTTTCTCTAGTTACTTTTATTAATCATTCACTATTTCTGTCATATTCTCAATCTTTGATTTTGTATAAATCAGTGTGTACTTTAAGAAATTAGGACTCTGGATTTAGTGCATAAATGTTTAGAACTACATAGTACTCTCAGTAGGTGGGTTTTTTAATTTAAAGAATATAGAATTTCTATCTCTATCTGTTCTGATTAGCTTTGATTCAAAGTCTAATTTTTCAGATATTAGAATACCTGTTTGTTTCTTTATTCCATATATTTTGAATTGTTTTTCCATCTTTTTATGCTATTATCTGTCCTTGGTGATCAGGTATGTTTCTTAGAAACAGCAAAAAAGAAGGATCTTGTTTTTTATAGAAACAGCAAAAAGAAGGATCTTGTTTTTTAATACAATCCATTACTGTGTGTGTTTGTTCAGGATTGAGACCATTAATATTGAGACTTATTATTGAATAATGTTCAGTAATTCCTATTGTTTTATGTGATGGTGTTGTCTTATATCTCTTTTTGCTAATTGTTCCATAATTATATATTTCTTATTCTCTACTGGGCATATTTAATCTTCTCTTCAGATAAAAGTGTTCTTTCTAATATTCTCTACTTTCTGTATATAAATTCCTGTAATCTGTTTTTAACAAGGAAAGTTATTTTTTTCTCCTTCAATTATGATTGATGTTTTTTTTCTGGGCATAAAACTTTTGGCCAGGTGGTGGTGGCACACATCTTTATTCCCAGAACTTGGGAGGCAGAGGCAGGCTGATCTCTGTGAGTTCGAGGCCAGGCTGGTCTACAAAGCGAGTCCAGGACAGCCAGAGCTGTTATACAAAAAAAACCCTGTCTCAAAAAGACAAAAAAACAAAAACAAAAAACACTTTTAGATGGCAATTTTAGTCCTTTATATAAGAAATAAGCTCAGACCCTGCTGGCTTTCACATTTTCCACTTTAAAAAAGTGTTTATGCATTGTCATGGGAATGGAGTGTCAGAAAGATTCTTTGTTTGGCTATGGATAGGTAAGACTTCTGATCTTAGGAGTAAATATGTTATAGACTTAAATCTTTATCTCTACTTATATTCAGTAGTTTATAGAGGACTCAATGCATTTTGAATGTGTTCCTCAATTTATGAGTTGGACTATCTGTTGTATATGCCATGGAAATGATAATAGATGGCACTGGTACTTCCCATGTTGTGATGGCTAGGCAGGATGTGGCAATACAAAGACATTTAGAAAAGTCTGGAAACATTCATGTAGTTCTGGCAGGAGTCCAAACATTGTGGGTGTCAGATGGAGTGGTGGATGAGGACTCATTATGAAATTTAATAACATTTAGGAACCTACCAGAATTTTACATCAACTACAATATTATAACATTTCATTAATGAAAAGAATCTCCATGTTCATTAGTAGTTATGTCCAATTGCAATTCTCAGTTTTTCTGTATATTTCAGATGAATGAAGCTTTATCTGTAAATTTTGTGAAAAGCTTATTTTATTTAGTCAATTAACTCAGGTTTTGATTATGATGCAGGATTCACCAGTAATTCAATTTTTTTTCTACATTGAATAGTTATATAATTATAAAATAAAGAACATTACTACACCTTATTTATTTGACTTGCTTCCATATTGTTGCTATTGTGAGTGAAGCTATTGTGTGTTTAATGTGGATGTCTTCTTATGAATCTGTTTTCAGAATTACTGGTATCAGATTTTTGGCAGAAATTGCTGAGTGACTGAATTTTCATTTGAGGAAGTTTCTGGGGTAGTTGGTATTGACTTCAATCAGAACTATCATCCCCTTAGCAGTAGGTTGAATAATTAGTGTAGACACAGAAATAATATGCACATCTTAGAATTTAATAATTCTGAGTAGGTACAATTGAGTTTTATTTAATTGATGGTCCCAATTCTGACCCAATGTCCAGCTCAAAGCATGCTATCAGACCTATCTTTATTTTGTTTGGCTTTTAATCTTTTCTGTAATTGGAAATTCTAGCTAATTCAAAACTTATTCTTGCATCTGCCCTCCAGGTACAAAACAAGAACATCTTGTTTGCTGCTAAGAAATCCTCCAGTTTTTATAATTGTTTTTCAAATCTCTATTCATCCCCACTGACTTGGCATCAATTCGTTCCAAGAAAATAACATTGCTCTACAACAATGAGGCAATCAGGTAACTTTATACTTATTTATCATTTCAATGTTCTTTTCAAATGACTAATCCACAGCACTACCTAACATACTTCTTCAGGTGATATGTTGTATCTATTTTTTTCTCCGTGGGATTTGTGGAAATATACAATGTTATATAAATATACTATGTTAGGATGTCTGAATAGTACACTCAACTTCAAGAAAAGGTTCTTAATTGACAGTGTACTGAAAAGAAATTCAGCAAGAAATCCCAAGATATGACACTTCTTGCATTAATTCAGGGGCTGACATTACCAGTTTCTAAGGAAGGAGAAATAGAGACAGTGCTTGCCACACTGGGAATTTGGAATTCCAATAATAAGAGGTCAACATTTCTGACAGATTAGGGAAGGAACCACACAGAGTGGAGGATGGGTCCAATTCTGACCCAATGTCCAGCTTAACACATCCTATCAGTTTGTCCTAAATTAGGACACACAGTGAGTTCACTATTAGAAATGAACCATATAGAAAAAATGACTTTGAAAGAAGTAGCAGAGGCCAAACACAGAGAAACCATATGAGGTGATTACTATTGCCCTTAGGAGAAACATCAGTAATTATGTCCACAGGTGTAGCAAGGGGAGAGTTATGAACACAGTTTGTCTCCTAGGTTTATCTCTTATCTGAACATACTGTACCAGATTGAAGAACAAAAGAATTGTTTCTCTACAAGTGGAAACATATCAAAATGAGGTTCACATTAAAATTTTATCTCTTGATTGATCAACCAAACCAAGCCAATCCTATTTTCAATGACATCTTCCTTGTACAAGTGTTACTGAGGGTATTCCCACTTTTAAGAATATACACTTACTTGTGTTCTAACAGTATGTTTCTATATTCTAGTGTCTTATATAGTCTGTCTATACACTGTGCATACAAATCATCCATGCTTCCATTTTGTTATAAACAATTCAGGCAGATGGATCAAATTAAAACCAGACACACACTCACTCAAGTAAATTGAGCAATAATCTAAAAAAAATTAAACTGGTCACTTAAATATTCAGCAATAACAACAGCAAATTTCTTTTCAATAGATATAAGGGTATTTGTGTGTGTGTGTGTGTGTGTGTGTGTGTGTGCTTTAGTAGTTGTGTTGGGTTCATTTCTATTTTGTCCATATGATACACTTTGTATTTTGTATTTGAATAAATTATTGCTATACAAGATTCAGCAAAGAGTTTACAGGGCCTACAACTACAGACAGAATGAGCAAAATATTGAAGCATTAAGAAATAAAGCAAGTTTTCAAAAATATAAAATGTGGTTTTGATTACAAAACAACAAAAGTCTGATTTTCTTGTGATTTCTATATTAGTTATGAAATTTAAAAAGTATATTCTATGAAATATATGCAAATTGAGGTAAAAAATGGGTAAAATGCTTTATACATAGATGCATTTATAAATATAATTGCATTTTAATGAATATAATTCATTCCATAATATCTTATTATTCGTTGTGTTACAGCCTGTGCAATGTCAATTTGATGCATATAGTAATTTTTGTTCAGGTTGAGTGATATCCTTGTGTATGTGCACCAGATGCTTTTCTATGTCAAATGATTCTTAGTCATCCTCATCAAATACATAAAATCATTTTAGAATTGCAAGTATGCAAATAAAGATTACAGGCACACAAATTTGCATTGGAAATGACTAAATTATTCATTAATTTCCATTCTTTATTCTCAACACAATTATTTTTTCTTATGTATTTTCAAAAGAAAATGTTCTTTCTAACTCAAGATATTTATGACACTGCAACCAAAACATATGTTTATGCAGCTAATTGGAATAGGCCATTTGTTGTTATGAAGTATTAGACATATAAGCTGAAAGCAACTTAAAATAAATGGTGTAAGCCTTTACAGATCAAGTTTTATTTGTGATTTTTTTCCACAGTAAAATTATGACGAGTACTGGATACTTTAAATCCATTTTTTTCAATGAAAAAATTGTTACATAACTGGGGTATAGGTCAGTAGTAGGGTACTTGCTAAGTATGCAGTTGTAGTTATTTCCCTGTACTTCCGAAACTCATAAAACAGACATTACATGGTTTTTACTTTGTTTCATTTTGTTTTTCTTTTATGGATTCATTTTGAGAGTTGGTCTTGCTGTACAGTTCAAGCTCCCCGGCTATATATACTTAACTAATATTATCTTCTGAGATTCATATAAATTTCTTGGCCTTGTAGTATGACTTGTGAAATCCCTAAACTAATTACTAATAGTGCCAGTAGTAATACTTTTTCCATGTAAGTCATCACGGTTCTCTTCTACCTGATATATACTGCATTAAAAAAAATCTACTTTTCAAACCTTTGGGTGTAATTTTTATACATATAGAATTTCAAACACAGTTTTGAGTAATAATTATTATACATATTATGCAAATTTATTGAGTTCACCATGGTTGTTCATGTGTAACTATATAGTTTCATCATATATCTTACCACCTCCCATGATCATCTCCCATTGTCAGATAGTCCCTTATTTACATTCAAATTATCCTTTTTTTTTTCTGTCTGGATTCCAGCTGTTATGGGAAACTTCATGATTCTGTTATATATCTCTCTCTTTCTCTCTAACTCTGTCTCTTATTTTTATTTTTGTTTCTTTTCTCATTTAGTCTTTTGATGAGAGGCTCTGAAGCTTCTTCCAGTTATGCCTATGGTGAGTAATTTCATAATAAACAGGAGAGTTCATTAGTATTGTTGCTAAACTGATTTTATGTCTTATAAAGTATACATGGGATAATGCAGTTACATCATATTATATCTCCATTTAAGTTTTATAAGAATCTCCATTCCATGAGTTTAAAGTTCTATACCTAATTCATTTCACATCCTAACTTACATTACCAACTTAAAAACGTCTTCTTAGACCTAGGACATCCTTTTTAATTCCTAAACAACTTAAAATTTAACTGTGAGACTGTAACTATCTAGTCTTCAACCACATCAGAGATCTGAGAAGGATAAATATATCTGATTATACAGAAAGGGCAGAGCCAACAGCTTCCAAAAGTAAGAAATGACAGACAATTGACTGCCTGAACAGTCCCAATTTCTCTCCATACATCAGAACATGGAGATAGATGGATAATAGAATATTAATATCAATTGTCAAATATGTATGGACTGAACATTGGGAATGTATCTTGTACCTTATATTTTTCATAATTAAGGCCTAATTATTCAATAAAAGGAATTATTAGTTCTGGGAGAAGGGGGAGAGGGTAGGGGAGAGTGGAGCTGGGGGAGTTGGGAGGTGACTGTCATGGAGGTGTAACTTGAAGTAATAAACAGACATTAAAAATAACAATCTTGATGTCATTTTCCATATTGTTTATACATCACCCCAAACAATATAAAGGTTCCTTTACCCTTTATATACAACATTTCACATGTATGTATGTATGTATGTATGTATGTATGTATGTATGTATGCATACACATTTGATATTTTGATAACCTCCATTCTGATTGAAGAAGATTGGATTTTCAATGTAGTTATGATTTTTTTCACACAATGTTTTCTTATGTATATTTTCAAGTTTGTTCTGCTTCTTATGTGAATCATCTTCTCAAGTCATTTTTTGCTATATCAATAGATTATTTTTTGTTGTTGTGGCAAGTTGTAATGCTAATATTGATAACATGGCAGGATCTATAATCTCCTAAGAGAAAAACCTCCGGTAATGTCTGTGAAGAGTTTTCTAAATCTAATTAAATAAAAATGATGAATTTACTCCAAATGTGAGTTACATCATCCCATGGACTGGTGATCTGCACTTATAAAAAAGAGTAAGTAAAAATCCAGGATCTCTTTGTGCTCTTGACTGTGAATGTGCTATGATCAACAGCTGTAAGCTCTTGCTTCCATAATGTACAGACCATGAAAAACAGTACAGGCAAACAGTGATACAAATAAAATTCTTTCTTTCTTAAGTTGCTTTTATTAGGCATTTTATCAAATATACAAGTAAAGTAAAGTAATATATTATTCTTTTGTTTAATTTTTATTTTACATTTTCTTTATTCACTATTATTTATTTTATTGTTGTTTAGAAGCATTTTAAATTATGGTTATCCAATTTCTTTACTATTGCTTTAATGTACTGAAGTATTTTCATTTCATCTAGAACACTGATTAAGAAAATCTTGAAACATATTTTCTTTAATTACTTTCAAAATTTCAGATAACTTCTTAGGAGTTTTGATTAATTTTGAACTTATTTTTATAATGGATAAAAATTTCACTCTAGTTTCTAGCTTCTATGTGTGAATATCCAGATTTCATAAAACCACTTGATGATAAGTCTGTCCATTCTCTACTAAGTTTTTTCCAGATTAATGGAGGACCAGTTAATTCTCAGTTCCTAAAAATTTACTACATCATTTATTTTGTCCCAATGTTGTATGTGACATACATTTTTTTTAAAAATGACATGATGTGCCGAAAAGAAGGTGTATTCTATTGTGTTTGGGTGCAAGGTTCTGTAGATATCTGTTAGGTCCATTTAGTTCATGACCTCTGTTAGTCTCATTATTTCTCCATTTGGTTTCTGTTTCAACGACCTGTGCATTGTTATGAGTGGGATGTTGAAGTCTCCCACTACTAATGCATGAGAATCAATGTGTGGTTTAAGCTTTAGAAGACTTTATTTTACAGGTGTGGGTGCCCTTGTATTTGGGGGATAGATGTTCAGTATTGAGATGTCATCCTGATGAATTTTTCCTTTAACGAGTATATAGTGCCCTTCCCTATCTTTTTTTATTACATTAAGTTGAAAGTCTATTTTATTTGATATGAGGATGACTACTCCAGCTTGCTTCCTGGGACCGTTTTCTTGGAAAACCTTTTTCTAGGCATCTACTCTGAGGTAGAGTCTAACTTTTTTTTAAATTTATTTATTGTTTCTTCAAGTTACATCTCAATCACAATCCCCTCCCGACTCCCCCCTCCAGTCCCAACCTTCCACCCTCTTCCCCCTCAACCCCCCCATCCTCTTCCCTTCTTTTTTTTTTTTTTAGTTTAAGGTATTTCTTTTTTCCCCCCAACAGCTCTCCCTTTCAGCCCAAAAAATGGTTCTTTTTCTTATAACTATAAATACAATACAAAACAACAGAAATAAATAGGCCACAATTATAAGAGTTATATGGCTTAGCATACATTCCCAATGTCCAGTCCATATGGATTTGGCACCTGACATTAACATTCTACTATCTAACCATCTCCATGTGTTTAAAGTTCTATATCTAACTCAGCTTTCATACTAACTTGCCTCATAATTTTAAAAATATCTTCTTAGATCCAGAACACCCTCTTGATTCCTAAACAACTCAAAATTTAACTATGAGACTCTAGCTATCTATTTTTCAACCACCTCAGAGACCTGAGAGGGATAAATATATCTGATTATATAGGAAGTGCAGGGCCTGCAGCTTCCAAAACGAAAAAATGACATACCAGTGGCTGCCTGGACAGTTCCTATTTTCTCTCCATACATTACAGCATCAATCTTCAGCCATTTGGCTCCATTTCTCTGACAGATATTGATTGTAGAGCAGGAATTATGAAGGACTTACCTACCCTGTCTTGGCAGACCTAGGCTGTCGACTTATCTGCTTCCAAGTTTTGTCCTTTTTGGACAGAAGTCTGTCTACAGTTGAAGCAAGGGGTTTTTTCTTGCCAAGAGAATGGCTTACCACCAATTCAATCATCTCCCACTGGAGATTCTTTGGTGCTCATCTTCTACTTGGAGTAGAATAGGGGGTGCTGTCAGGAGCTGATATGTCTCGATATCAAAAAATCTTAAGTTAAGAAAACATCTTTGAATGCCATATTCTACAACCACAACAACTCAAAATCGCTAAGATCGTTCAGCTCCACAGACTACTCCAGCCAGATCTTCAGTAAAGCTCTGAAGATCAGCTTCTGTCTATGAACTTCTAAGGACATCTAAATAGCTGAGCACAAAAGGACTGAACATCAAATGATTCTATTAACATTTTTAACCATTTTTCCATTCTTATTTGGGCCCCAAACAGGTTTACTACGTCCCAAATCTGAAGGAAGTCATTTTAAGAGAACAACGTCCCATCCCCAGAAGGTGGGGAGGGTGTTCCCCCCACTTTGGTTATTTGATAGATAATAGAAATTTTTGTTATTTAGGGGAAAAGACTACAAGCTGTTAAATGGTCTTGTTAAATGGGTTTTGGAGGTTAGACCCAGGGACTTCTCTCTTTTTCTTTTCTGTATCCTCCTTTCTCTCCTATATAGGAGTGAACAGACTTGAGAAAAATGGGACATAGACATAGTATAGGAAAGATCAAGAAAAAAGGACAGAATATTGAATATAGCCTTATACCTTTGTATACTGATACAAAATTAATATTATATTTGGCTAAATTGGTATTGATCATTGTATATTAATGCAAAATTAAGATTGTATAGGGCTACATTGGTATTGATCTTTGTATATTGATACAAAATTAAGATTATATTTGGCCACATTGGTATTGATCTTTGTATATTGATACAAAATTAAGGGTAATGCTTCTTAAAGGTATTGTTTGTAGTAATACTTAAAAATGAAATGTCAAGTTTTGACCTCTCGCTACCAACCGACATAAACTGTTTAGGATAATTAAGAAACGGAAACTAATAATCATGAAAACGTGTCATTTTGTTAGTTACTATGACAGTCTATCACAGTTATTTTCTAAGCTATTCAGAAATCAAGTTGCTAAGAGACAAGCAATATTTGCTTATCTAAATATAAGAGATAGATAGGGCATCTTCAAAAACCTCAAGAGTCTAACTTTTTTAGTGAGATGCATTTATTTTTTGTTGTTTGTTTTTATTAAAATGTTTATTAATCATTTCTTTGTGTACAGAATAATAGATTTCTTTGTGATATTTTCACACATGTATATCAAACTTATTTTAATCTACTAGTTTGCTATTTTTACTTATTTATAATTTATTTTTTATTTCTTCAAGTTATATCTCAATCACAATCCCCTCCCTTCTCCCCCCTCCAGTCCCACGCTCCCACCCACTTCCCCCTCAAAGCTCCCATCCTCTTCCTTCTTTTTTAAGTTTAAGGTATATCTCCCCCCCCCCCAACAGCTTCTCCTTTCAGTCCAACAAATGGTTCTTTCTCTTATAACAATAAATACAATAAAAAACAACAGAAATAAATAGGCCACAATTATGATGGGGTAGGCCTTAGCATATATTCCCAATGTCCAGTCCTCATGTATTTGGCACCCGACTTTAACATTCTACTATCTAACAATCTCCATGAGTTTAAAGTTCTATATCCAGCTCAGCTTTCATCCTAACTTGCATCAAAATTTTAAAAACATCTTTTTAGATCCAGAACACCCTCTTGATTCCTGAACGACTCAAAATTTAAAGGAGACTCTGGCTCTCTAGTCTTCAACCACCTCAGAGACCTGAGAGGGATAAATACGTCTGGTTATACGGGAAGTGCAGACCCAGCAGCTTCCAAAATTAAGAAATGACAAACCAGTGGCTGCCTGGACAGTTTTCAATTTCTCTCCATACATTACAGCATCAATCTTCAGCCATTTGGCCCTGTTTCTCTGACAGAAATTTATTGTAAAGCGGGAATTATGAAGGACTTACCTACCCTGTTTTGGCAGAGGTAGGCTGTCGACTTATCTGCTTCCAAGTTTTGTCATGTTTGGACAGCATTCTGTCTACAATTGAACGAAGGGATTTTTCTTGCCAAGATATAGGCTTCCCATTAATTCAACTATCTCCAATTGGAGATTCTTCGATGTTCATCTTTTACTTGTAGTAGAATAGGGGGTGCTGTCAGGAGCTGACATGTCTTGATATAAAAAAAAAATCTTAAGAAAACATCTTTGAATGCCATATTCTTAAGTTCTCTTAAGGTTTTTAAAGACCTCCTATCAAATGTTGCTTGTCTCTTAGCAATTTGATTTCTGATTAGCTTAGAAAATAACTGTGATACACTGTCATAGTATCTAACAAAATGACAAGCTTGAATGACTATTAGTTTGCATTTCTTAATTATCCTAAACAGTTTATGACAGTTGGTAGCAAAAGGCTGAAACTTCACATTTCATGTTTTTATCAAAGTAATTTCTTTTTTACCCGAATTGAAAGATAATACTTTTTATATTGTCAAAAAAACTAAATCTGCTCCAGAAAATATTACCTGACTACTCCTCCCCCCCCAAAAAAAAAGGTCATGTCACAGAGTAAAGATTAGGCCAAGGCTCTGTTCTTCTCTTTCCAGGAGATTCAAAGCATCCACAGAAGTAATCCAGTGACAACTGGACAACTGAAACCTCAGAAGAAAACAGATCAGACACCAAAGAAGATAAGTAGCCCAGACTATCCAGCCTCGCAGACTTCCTCAATAGCTGTTTCCTCAAAAGTCTACAACCACAACAACTCAAAATCGCTAAGGTTGTTCAGCTTCACAGACTGTTCCAGCCAGAACTTCAGTTAAGCCCTGAAGTTCAGCTTCTGTCTACAAACTTCTTAGGACATTTAAATAGTTGAGCACAAAAGGACTGAACATCAAATGATTTTGTTAACATTTTAAACCATTTTTCCATTCTTATTTGGGCCCCAAACAGGTTTACTACATCCCAAATCAGCTGGAAGTCATTTTAAGATAGCAACGTCCTATCTCCAGAAGGTGGGAAAGGTGTTTTTCTCCTCTTTGGTCATTTGATGGGTTACAGATAATCTTGTTATTTAGCGGAAGGTATTACAAGCTGTTGAATGGTCTTGTTAAATAGATTTTGGATGTTAGACCCAGGGACTTCTCTCTTTTTCTTTTCTGTATTCTTCTTTCTCTCCTATGTAGGGTAAACAGATGAGAAAAAAAATGGGACATAGACAAAATATAGGAAAGATCAAGAAAAAAAGGACAGATTATTGAATATGCCCTTATACCTTTGTATATTGATAAAAAATTAATATTATATTTGGCTAAATTGGTATTAATTTTGTATATTGATGCAAAATTAAGATTATATTTAGCCACATTGGTATTTATCTTTGTATATTGATACAAAATTAAGGTTAACACTTTTTAAGGTATTGTACCTAGGTAATGCTTAAAAATGAGATGCATTTCTTTTATGCAGCAAAATGATGGGTCTTTTTGTGGATCCATTCTGTAAGCTTGTGTCTTTTTATTGGGGAGTTGAGTCCATTGATGTTGAGGGATATTAATGACCAAAGGTCATCATTTCCTGTTATTTTGATGTAGGTGGTGGTTGTGTGTTTCTTTTGGTTTAGCTGCAGTGCAGATTTTTGCTTCCTCTGTTTCTTCTCTGGATTGGAATTTTCTTTCCAGTATCTTCTGTAGAGCAAGGTTAGTAGACAGATACTGTTTAAATTTGGTTTTGTCATGGAATATCTTGTTTTCCCCATCTATGTTGATAGAAATTTTTCTGGGTATAGTAGTCTGTACTGGCACCTGTGTTCCCTTAGGGCCTGTCGGATGTCTGCCCAAGCAGTTCTAGATTTTGAAGGTTCTGAGGAGAAGTAAGGTGTAATTTTGATGGGTTTGCCATTATACATTACTTGACCTTTTTACAGCTTTTAATATCCTTTCTTTGTTTTGTACATTTGAAGTTTCATTTACTTTGTTGTGAGAGGAATTTCTTTTCTGGTCTAATCTGTTTGGAGTTCTGTATCCTCTTGGAATATTATTGGCATGTCTTTCTTTAGGTTAGGGCAGTTTTCTTCTATGATTTTGTTGAAGATGGTTCCTGGACCTTGGAGACTGGAGTCTTCTCTTTCATCTATGCCTATAATTATTAGGCTCAGTCTTTTTATTGAGACCTTGATTTATAAATAGGACTTCCTGAAACTGAAAACCCTCTGTAAGGCAAAGGATACTGTCATTCAAACAAAACTGCAACATTCACATTGGGAAAGGATCTTTACCAACCCCACATCCCACAGAGGGCTAATATCTATAATTTAAAAGTAACTCAAGTGTCAAGAAACCAAATAACACAATCAAAAAATGGAGAAAAGTGCTAAACTGAGAATTAACAAAAAAGGATTCACTAATAGCCAAGAGACACTTGAAAAAATGCTCAACGTCCTTAAATATCAGAGAAATGCAACTCAAGACAACTCTGAGATTCCACCTCACACCTGTCAGAATGGCTAAGATCAAAACCAAAAATGACAGCACATGCTGTCAAGGTTGTGGAGAAAGAGGAATACTCCTCCATTGCTGGTGGGAGTGCAAACTTGTTCAACTACTATGGGAATCAGTCTGGTGATGTCTTAGAAAATTGGAATAGCTTTACTTTAAGACCCAGACATACCACTTCTGGGTATACATCCAAAAGATGCCTCACGAAACCATAAGTACATGTCCTCATATATGCTCACGGCAACCTTATTTGTTTTTTTTTTTAATTTATTTTCCTTTATTTTATATTTCTTCAAGTTACATCTCAATCGCAGTCCCCTCCCTATTCCCCCTCTAGTCCCACCCTCCCACCCTCAACCCCCCATCCTCTTCCCTTTTTTTTTAAGTTTAAGGTATATCTTATTTCCCCCTACAGTTTCCCCATTCAGTCCAACAAACGGCTCTTTCTCTTATAATAACAAATACAATACAGTACAACAGAGGTAATTAGGCCACAGTTAGGAGGGTTATATGGCTTAACGTACATTCCCAATGACCAGTCCATATGTATTTGGTACCTGACTTTAACATTCTACTATCTAAACATCTCCATGAGTTTAAAGGTCTATATCTGACTCAACATTCATACTAACTTGCAACACAATTTTAAAAATATCTTCTTAGATCTATAACACTCTCTTGACTCCTAAACAACTCAAAATTAAATTATGAGACTCTAGCTATCTGTTCTTCAACCACCTCAGAGACCTGAGAGGGATAAATATATCTGATTTTATAGGAAGTACATGGCCTGCAGCTTCCCAAACTAAGAAATGACATACCTGTGGCTGCCTGGACAGTTCCCATTTTCTCTCCATAAATTACAGCATCGATCTTCAGTCATTTGGCCCCGTTTCTCTGACAGACATTGATTGTAGAGCAGGGGTTATGAAGGACTTACCTACCCTGTCTTGGCAGAGCTAGGCTGTCGACTTACCTGCTTCCAGGTTTTGTCCTTCTTGGACAGCATTCTGTCTACAGTTGGGGCAAGGGGCTTTTTCTACCAAGAGATAGGCTTGTGACTAATTCAATCATCTCCCACTGGAGATTCTTGGATGCTCATCTTCTACTTGGAGGAGAAGAGGGGGTGCTGTCAGGAGTTGATATGTCTTGATATAAAAAAAATCTAACGTTACGAAAACATCTTTGAATGCCATATTCTGCAGATCTCTTGAGGTTTTTGAAGAGGCCCTATCTATCTCTTATATTAGGGTAAGCAGATGTTGCTTGTCTCTTGCCGGTTTATTTCTGATTAGCTTAGAAAGTAACTATAATAGGCTGTCATAGTACTTAACTGAATGACCAGCTTGTATAACCATTAATTTGCATTTCTTAATTACCCTAAACAGTTTATGACAATTAGTAGTAAAAGGCCGAAACATCACATTTCATTTTTTTTCTTTACCTCCTAACCCTTCCATCCCATTTCTCTGTGGTGGGGTGACCATATATAACAGTCCCTCATGTCAGTTGAGGGGTCGTATGAGGGCCAAGAGCCTCTTCATTCATTGGGGATCTACGAAGCAGTACCATCAGTGAAAAGTGTCTCGTTGCCCGGGAGAGAGAACTACTAAACAAACAAACCAAAAAGCATACAATAGATAAAAAAGACTAAAAAATAGAGAAAAATATAACTAATATATAAAAATAGATAAAGAATAAAAATTAAAAATAAGAAGTCTATGTCCAAGTTCCCTTTGGTGTGTTAGTTGTAGTATCAATACCTTCTACTATATAGCTAAAATCCGACTATAAGTGAATAGATGCCATATGTGTCCTTCTGAGTCTGGGTTAGTTCACTCAGGATGAGCTTTTCTAGTTCCATCCATTTGGCTGCAAATTGCATAATTTCATTGCTCCTGATAGCTGAATAATATTCCATTGTATAGATGTACCACAGTTTTTTGACCCATTCTTCGGTTGAGGGACATCTGGGTTGTTTCCAGTTTCTAGCTATTACAAATAAGGCTGCTATAAACATAGATGAGGAAACTTCCTTATGATTCCGTGAAGAGGTATTTGGGTGTATACCCAGAAGTGGTATGGCTGGGTCCTGAGGCAGAACTATACCAAGTTTTTTAAGATATCACCAGACTGACCTCCATAGTGGTTGCACAAGCCTGCATTCCCACCAGCAATGGAGTAGGGTACCCCTTTCTCCACACCCTCACCAGCATGTGCTGTCATTTGAGTTTTTGATCTTAGCCATTCTGACAGGTGTGAGATGGAATCTCAGAGTTGTCTTGAGTTGCATTTCTCTGATGATTAAGGATGTTGAACATTTCTTCAAGTGTTTCTCAGCCATTAGGGATTCCTCCTTTGTGAATTCTCTATTTAGCTCTGTCCCCCATTTTTCAAAGTGCCTGGATACATAATTAATTCAAAAAAATCAGAAGCCCTTCTTTATACAACAAACAAATGGGCTGAGGAAGAAATAAGGGAAACAACCCCCTTCACAATAGCCGCAAACAACATAAAATACCTGGGGGTAACTCTAACCAAGCAAGTAAAGGACCTGTACAACAAGAACTTCAAACCCTTGAAGAAAGAAATGGAAGAGGCCTTTAGAAGATGGAAAGATCTTCCATGCTCATAGATAGGTAGGATCAACATAATAAAAATGGCCATCCTACCAAAAGCAATATATAGATTCAATGCAATTCCTATCAAAATACCAACACAATTTTTTATAGACTTGGAAAGAGTTAGCCTCAATTTCATATGGAACAACAAAAAGCCCAGAATAGCTAAATCAATCCTGAACAATAAAAAAACATCTGGAGGTATTACCATCCAAGATTTCAAGCTGTACTACAGAGCAATAGTTGTAAAAACAGCATGGTATTGGTATAGAAACAGACCAATAGATCAATGGAATCAAATTGAAGATCCAGAAATAGACCCACACACTTATGGCCACCTAATTTTTGACAAAGAAGCCAAAACGGCACAATGGAAGAAGGACAGCATCTTCAACAAATGGTGCTGGTCCAACTGGATGTCCATTTGTAAAAGAATGAAGTTACACCCATACTTATCACCTTGTACAAATCTTAAGTCCAAATGGATCAAAGACCTTCACATAAGGCCGGTCACACTAAATCTACTAGAAGAAAAAGTGGGAGAAACCCTCGAACTAATTGGCATAGGCGACAACTTCCTGAACAGAACACCAACAGCTCAGGACTTGAGATCAACAATCAATAAATGGGACCTCATGAAACTGAAAATCTTCTGTAAGGCAAAAGACACTGTCATTCGAACAAAACGGCAGCCTACAGACTGGGAGAAAATCTTCACCAACCCCACATCTGACAGAGGGCTAATATCCAAAATCTACAAAGAACTCAAGAAATTAAATGCCAAGAAACCAAATAATCCAAGCAACCTTATTTGTAATAGCTAGAAACTGGAAGCAACCCAGATGTCCCTCAACCGAGGAATGGATAAAAATATGGTACATGTGGTACATTTACACAATCGAGTAATACTCAGCTATCAGAAACAAGGAAATCATGCAATTTACATTCAAATGGATGAAACTAGAAAAGTTCATCCTGAGTGAGCTAATCCAGACTCAGAAAGATGCTCATGGCATCTATTCACTTATATTTGGTGTTTAGCCATATAGTACAGGATAACTATCCTACAACCAGCACAACGAAAGGAACAGGAACATAAACTTTTTTACTTGTTAGTGGGACACTTTGCCCTGCTGGTGCTGCCATGTAGGGCCTCAGTGCATGAGGAAGCTCTTAGCCCTGGTATTACTGCTGAACTGGGGAGGGAATGATATGTAGGGACATCCTACTCTGAAGGAGTAGGATAAGACTGAGAAGTGGAGAGGGTGGAAGAGTGAGACTGGTAGGGATAGTCAGAGTTCACTGTGATGGAGATGTAACTTGAAGCAATAAATACACATTAAAAAACCCCTGATTTTCAGAGCTACAAAAGTGAATAAAAAATGCCAATAATATGACCTCCCAATTCAGTCTCTGTTGTGTGATTTGAGTCACATAATAAAACGACTCCAACACTGTTTCTTTTGCTCATGTTTAATTATACTATTCAAAAGAATATATGAACTTACATATGAACTTTAGCATTTTCGTTAGTGCTTTGATGACTGCCAAATTGATTTTTTGTCAAAATATTTTGGTGAGTTTTACCTTGAGTATTGACATAATTGTGAGATGTATGACTTTATTTTCTTATAAGGAGATTGTATTGGATTAAGCCCATGATCTTGCAAATCCAAGGCACAAAATTTCCACCAAGCTACATCTTTATGCCCATTAGACCATTTTCATTATACTAATTATCCCAACCCATGAGCATCATATGCATTTCTACCTTCTGGTAACTTCAAATATTTTTAGTAGTTTATAATTTTCCTTTTATGGCCATTTATAGCCTCAGTTACATATATTTAGAATTACCTTTTGAGACTGTCTGAATAGAATTATTTTCCTGAGTACTTTCATAGAGTTAAATATTTATATTTTAGAAAATCTTCTCAACCCCTGTCTAGTGACTTAAGAAAATTAACCAGCTATAAAAGACTTTGGGTGTAACTTTCATGCACATAATCATATTATCTACTAAATAGTATAATTTTTACTTCTTGTTTTCAAATATGAATTTATGTAAGGGACCAAATATGGTAGTGTCAATAATTGAAGTTTCTTGTTGCTGCCATTTTGCTTCAATTCTGTATCTACCATGAGATTATTTTCCAGAAGCACGCCTTTAGACTTCAATTTTTCTACCAAATACTAAGAACTTATGCCATATTTCTTTTAACATCAAGTATATTTCAATATGTTGCAGTACCTAAATTATTTTTTCAAGTTGTGTTGAATTCTAAGGAGAATCAGGACAGGAGCTAAACTGAGCCTGAAAATCACAATAACATTAGCACAGGGTAGTGCAAATATCACAAAGCCTAAATAATAAGCATTCCAAAAAACACAAGTAGTGCTCATAAATGAAGAGTCGTAAGAACATCTTGGCTTATTTTGAGGTGATGACATAATATTAACTGGCTGTCCATGGATGGAAAGTGTTTCAGTAACTTATTTCTGTAGGAACAAATGTAAATATAACATAGAGTTTGCATTGTTTCTATTTCCAATTGCTATTCTGATTCCAAGAATCTTCTTACATATTAAACAAGAAAGTTGAACCAGAAAAACAAGTAGATAATAATCTACTGATAAGAATTCAAGAATAAAGGCAAAATCATCTGTTTCAATTTTAGTCTAACTTAGTTTAATACTTCAATCCTCTTTTAAAATGTTTTTGTTTTCTAAATATAGGCAGAATTATCAACACTGGTTATGTTATTTTTATCATTGCTATGATGAAATTCCTAACAGAATTACCCAAGGAAGTATTTTTATTCTGAATAATGGCTGGAGCGATATAGTTTATTATGTGAGAATAGACATGACAGTATGAATGGCTTACATTATAGCAATGGGGTTTGAAATGGCTGGTTACTCTCTTGTCAATTAAGAAGTAAAAAGGGATTTACAGGAGAGACAGCTCAGAGTCAGTGAATCACTTCCTCTACATTTGCTTCAATTCTCAACGTATTAAAAAAAAAAACTCAAACAGTGTCACCAGCTTGAGATCAGTTGTTTAAATATATAAATCTATGGGAAACACTTCACATTCAAGCAATAACATTGTCTCCAAAAGTTCACAAACATATCACAACACACTAACACAAAATTCAAATGTTCCTAATAAACTTGCAGTTTCTTAGGAACCTTTGTCTAACATTCAAAATCCAAAGAAACTTTTGAGAAATAAAGTTGATCTTTGTAATCCAATTTATAAACATGATATAAATGGATTACTTACAACATGCAGTGGATATGAATGAATATTCCCATTACAAATGAGATAATGGTATAAAAGAAAAGATTAGTAAAAGAAAATCTGAAATCCATCAGGGGAAAGAAACATCACAACTTGAAGTTTCATATGCAGCATCCAAGTTATGTAGTAGTATCTCCTCCATATGGTTTCAGGTTTACTGCTGTAAGAGAACTGTTTATTGTAGAATATGTGGCCTACAGTTCCTATTCTTCACCTGAAACTTTCCTCCATACCTATTCTGGCATCTTGCACTTTTTATTGCAACTTAGGCCTGGCCTCTATAGCTTCATTCACAGCTTACTCAATACCCTTACAGAGTGAGCCTGACCTTACTACATACTGCCTAGTTTCATTGGCTTACTGAGTCATTGGAAAAGACTGAATTGTACTTCATCATTACATACTTCAGGCCATCAAAAACAATGCCACATTAATGAACCAGCCAGGTTCTATTCTGAGCTTGAGCTATATATAGCCTGGTCCACTTGATAACAGCCTCAGCAGCTTCGTAATCTAGGAAAGCAGAACTTGGTGACACATCTCTAAAGGTTGTTTTAGAGAGCAATAGACTCTCTGCAGGTACTTTTTGCCCTGGCAATCTCATTTCAAATGAATTTTCATTTTTAACTCTTGGCATTTTCTATAGGTTGTTTGTTTGCCTCACCCTTTTCCATGGTCTAATCCAAACTATGGGTTTGAGCTGAATTGTGATACTCTTTTTAATAATTTAGTAGTGTCGTTTGCTTCACAATGTTCCTAAATTTAATCAGACTCATATTTTATTTCTTAACAAGCTTTATTTTTCTATTCTACGTTCTTCTGCCTGCCCATAAAAATCTAGGTATAGGCAGTAAATAGTAACTATACCACAGTCCAAGTGCTACTCAGTCTTAAAATCTTCCATAACAAACAAATCAGATAATTATTGTTTATTCCAAAATAATGTAATTTTCAGGACATGGGTACAATGAAGCTAGATGCCATATCATAATGTAATTTAAATAATTTTGCTTATTTCTGAAATGTTTGGGCTAGTCTTAACTGTATACATTTGTAATCTTCTGATCCTTAGCACTTCTATCAGAATGACTTATTGAACAATATTGGCAGAATTATTGATGTTAATAACTCACATCAGACTCTTCTTCATTTTTCCTATAAATGAGTTGCAAAGGCCTATGTCAGGCTTATCAGAGTGATAATCCAATGCTGTTTACCACTAATCAATATTAATTACTTTTTCCATTGCTATCACCAAGTATTTGATAAGAATCAAGTTAATCAAGGAATAACTTATTTTGGACCATTGCATGTAAGTAGGGGGGATGGTCCATGTCAACAAAAGCATGCACCAACATATTCCCATTTCTATGGGCCAGAAAATAGGGAGTCCAGAAGTGGCTTAAACCTGTAACCCAATGGTTCTCAACCTGCCTAATGCTGTGATCCTTTATTGAAGTTCCTAATGTTGTGGAGATACCACCCAAAAATCTGATTTAGTTGTTACTTTCTAACTGTAATTTGGCTACTATTATAAGTTGTTACTTAAATATTCTCAGTGATAGAGGTTTTCCAAAGGTGTGACCAACAGATTGAGAACTGCTGCTATAACTTATGATACCTAATCTAGTGACCTACTACAGCATATAAAACACTAGCTGTGGACCAAGCACTTTCAGTCATTAGCCTATAGGAGACAATGGACATATGAAAAATACGTAGATTTACCTAAAACTAATATATGTTCAATCATTCTATTTCAATTTTTTTAGAGCTTAAGTTGTCACTTTTAGAACAGGTATAGTATTAAGATGTGATGCTAGTGATACTGTAAATATACTTTCCTATTCATCTTTGTAATTACTACAGGCTTATACTCTACTTTCAAATTGATAACACATGGTATATTACATCACTTTATCTTCATTTATTTATATAAAATTAAATTGGCATTGCATTTTCCTTTCCAAAATCTTTTATGTTTGATAAAATAAAAAATTTTAACTAAGGAAACTCGAAAAAAATAATGACCTAACAATACACATATAGAGATGTGTATATATTGAAGGTTTAGAATTGGCCCTCCCCAGATGTATTGCAGATGTGGCTGCTATGTTCCATGTGCATCAGTAGGTGGCAGAGAGGAGAGAGGTTATATCTACATTCGGTGTTCTGACCTAGGACCATCTGAGTGAATAGTAGTAGCCTAACATTCCTGGGGGTGGAGAAACAAGCTGGATACCAACACAACGTTGATACCATGGGGTAGCCTGTGATGACTACAAGACCAGTACCAGTCAAACACCAAATGGGCTCCCAAGACAGGAAACAAACCAGAAACCAAAAGAACTCTGCATGGCTTTGTATGTGGGGGTTGTGGAGAACTAGCCCTAGGGTGATATGTGGCCCAGATGGAGTCACAAAAGCAGGAGAGTCATTCCTGCCCCCCCATACATTGCAACACTTGGGAGAGTAGGCCCTGCATCTTGCCAGGGTAGCATACTACAGCTGGTCTTGGATATGGGAGTTGTGGGTGAGACAGTCCTGCCTTGTGTTGCTATGTGGTGGTGTTGACTAGGGAGAGATCCCCTCCCCTCCCTTTTGCCCTCACCGCCATTGGCCAACCAGAGATCTGGGACAGATGGGGCCACAAGAGCAGGAGAGCTGTCCCTGTGCCTCATATGCTGCAGCACTCAGGAGAGCAGGACCTGCACCTTTCCTTGGTAGAACTGGTCATGCAAGTGCGGGTTGCATGTCCAGAACCAGGGCTTTGAGTTGGCCCACCCCAACATCTACCCCCTGGAGTGCAAGAAGAGGTCCATAACCCAGGACTACCGGTTCTCCACGACACAGGAGAGTTACTGCATATTTGAGAGGAGGTTCAGTGAGATTCCAGTATTGATGGAGTAGCAGAAACCAGGAGCCTCATACCAGACCAAGGAGTCATTATAATAACTTTGTAAGCAGAATGTGTAAACAAGGGGGAATATTGTGGGACATACGGAGATACACTGCA
Source organism: Lophiomys imhausi (assembly GCA_907164525.1). Taxonomy (NCBI): domain Eukaryota; kingdom Metazoa; phylum Chordata; class Mammalia; order Rodentia; family Muridae; genus Lophiomys; species Lophiomys imhausi. The sequence continues at coordinate 3,753,393 of CAJQZJ010009486.1, read as the reverse complement.
GCTTCCACATCAACAGTTATTTTTTTTTTTTTTTTATGCTGGGACAGATGGCAAGGGTGGTAGTTGGATCTCGGGGGAGGTGGGGAATGAGAGGGAAGAGGGTGCATGATGTGAAGTTCACAAAATAAATTTTCAATAAAAAAAATTAAACATGAATTAGATGGTAACATTTAAATTATAGCACTTATCCATCCTTATGATGGAAATTTATCCATACCACTTGTTGATAAATGAATAGAGCTCTTATTTAGATTTGGTTGCCACTTGTCACCTAGTATTGCACACAGGGCTTGTTCTATAATAGCACTGCCTTAAAATAATGATGAAAAGTGAAGTAACATGCAGACAGTCAGGCCTCTAAGCTGTCCACCATTTCAGTAAAGTTAATTTATTTACCCAAACTATGGAAGAGTTTCTGTCAGAATAAAGCTTACTCTCACTTTTATTAATTAAATGTCTACATTCATAATTTTCTTATATTCATTTTTCTCATATGACCCTTTTCCCTCTGCCTCTTTTCTATTCATGTTCAATGTATTCTTTCACTTCATTTTATTTCTCTAAACAAATAATGTCAATTACAAAACTGTACAGACACCTAGACATTATCTTTCATAGTCCTACATTTTTAGGCAGAAGACAGAAACTTGTTCAAATTCCATTCTCCTACTGAGTCATTTATGCTTATCTGATGATTCTGACACGGAGCAAAGAGAAATTTAATTAATATTGCTCTGTCCATCAAACATAGCTTGCTCTTGCTTTGTAGTGAACCAAACCATTTTATCTCCCTCGATTGGTTACAGACATCAATGTGCTAAGACAACCCATTCTGAACTTTGTTGACTTTTCTGTACAATTGATAAAATGAATAACTATTTTAAAATAATCACAAAGACTGCCGTTTTTACTTAATTTAACATTATTTTAGAATTCTTCATTATAATTTTCAGGATCTTAATCACTACTTCTTGAATTGGACATGAAGAAACTAGCCCATCATGCACAGTTATTTAAGAGCCTTTATAAAATAATCTACTCATTAAAAATTATCAAAATTGTTTGTGTAAAAGGTATATGATTTGGATATATATACTTTAATAAAATACTACTTACAAATATTTTCTTAAAATACCAAAATTGAATGTTTTAGGCTATTTAACCTGAAACATTTTAATTAAAATTTAAATCATACTTGTCTAATAATCTCACCAACTTAATATATCTTAATATTTTTTGTTAGTTGTATGTGTGTGTCTGTATGTATGTATGCATGTGTGCCTATTTATGTCTGTGAATATTCGTGGAGACCATTAAAGTTTGTCAGATCCCCTGGCAGTGGGGAATATGCAATCATGGGATATTAGACAGAGGAGTTTGGAACCATCTCTGTTCCTCAGGAAGAACAATATAGGGTATTGGCAACTTAACTATCTCTTTAGTCCTGTCTTAATATTCTTAAATAAGTATCTTATAAATTTATGAAAATTTGAAATCTGTCTCAAAAAGTGAATGTGTCAAATCGAAGAAACTTTCCTAGTTTCTCATGTCACTCACATCTGAAATTTGGGAGTTAGAGCCTTACATGAGTGAAACTTTGTGATGTATTTCTGGATTACCTCTCTCATTATGATCTTTTATAGTTCCATTCATTTAGTATTAAATTTCATGATTTTATTTTTTTAAAAGCTGGATAGTAATCCAGAGTATATATGTACCACATTTTCTTTATGCACACATCAGTTGTAGGATATCCCATATTTTTCCTTTTCTAGCTATTATGATTGAACAGCAATAAACATGTCTAACCAAAGAAGTATATATGAGCAAGTTTGGAGGGAAGAAAGGGAAGGAGTACATGATGGGATTATAATTTCAAACCTACAGGAAATAAAAAAACTACAAATGGATATTATAAAAAAGCAAGAACTTTCCATAAATCAACTATTCATTTGTGTATAGAAATGTAAAATGTTACTGATGTCTCTCTTCATTTTTAAAATTAGTTTCATTGAAGCCGAGAGTTCTGTTATTATGTTAACATCCTTGTCAATAAGTTGAATCTGTAAGGCTAGCAATTGACAATATGCCTGTCAACTTAGGCTGTGTGTCATTTTGCTAACTGAAATCATATGATATGATGAAATCATATCAACACCTGGTAAATGATATGTGAAGGAATATATGTAATTTTGCATTTGTGAGAGTTTCTGGCCTGTAACAGATATGTATTAATTGGAAGTAGATGTGACAGCTTGCAGCAGTTACCAAGATAGCCAGAAAACCATCAGCACCTGTCAAGACAAGGGCTGAGAGATGAATCAAATGCTGTGATGAGTAACATCAGGCACAATGTCACTTTTGTGTACACATCACTTGTGAAATGAGTGAGGGAGTGTGGGATTTTGTTAATATATAAATATTTTCAGCAATATCTTAAGTATATGTAAAAGGATCATCACTTGTCAAGTTAAAAAGAGAAAATTATATATTCAAAAGAACACATAAAATGTTGACAGCTCTAATCATGTAGCATCACTGTGATTTTACTGAGCATGATGCATGCATGCATGCATGAAAGATATTCCAATACAGATTACCATTGCAGTGCACAAAGCAACACAGACTTTCCTATTGACTATGAGTAGACCATTTTAGATAAAAACAAATACAAAATTAAAATCACATATTTTTACTCTCTATTATACACAGGAAACAGATTGGTATCAACTGAGACATATTTGAAAACATCTTTAAAAATTACATGATAAATCAAAAATTTAAATGCATATTCTACAAATGCACTTAAGCTGTTTTTCTAATATTTAGATTGGATATTCAAATATTTTTATTAATTTCCTTTATAAAGATAACTAGACATCATTGAAAAATTGTTGCTTGATTGATATTTTACCCTGAAAACATTCTGCTACTTAAAAGGTCAAATATATAAATAAATGAAAGAAAAACCTTCAACAAACTAGACACTTCCTTGTCTTAGTGTGTCTGATGGACAGTAATCATGCAAGTTTCTCCAAAATTTCTAGCTATATCATCCAAAAAACTATGTTTTGCCTTTTAAAATTATTCAAGTCAATCCTAAGAAAAATGTTACTATCATTTGGCATGCCTATATTACACTTTTTCACATCATGATATAATACCAAAAATATTGTACCATGTTGAAAATGATAATTTCACCTTTAGAAATTACTTATCCTTTTCTAAAAGGGTATATATATGCTTCTTTGAATACTGTAGTGTAGAGAGCTGCGAAGTGCCGCGCCCTAAAGATGGCGCTGGTCTCCGCCTTCCACCAGCCCGACGGTGAGCGCTCTCTATGATAATAAGTTCATATTTGGCAAAGACCGCTGATCTGGCTTGCTTCCACATACGTAGACCTCTAAGATAGCACCACTTGGCTTTACTTGACTGGCTGTTCATTTAGTATTTAGCCTGTGGGTTGGGTCTGCCCCATTATTCGGAAGACTGTTTTCAAGGGACCTGAATAAACTGATGGAGAAGAGCTTTTGTGAGTTGCGTCATTCCTTGCTGGACAAGGGGGGACGCGACACTGTAGATTAATGTTAGATTATAGCAAAATTAAAACATTTCAAAATTTTATTTTGTTACCTTATTTCTCATTCAATTTTTACAATAAGGACTGTTCTGTGTAGTGATGGGAGTATCAGTAAAGAGTTTTGTGTATTTATATGCAAGCATTACCTTTCACTACACTTGCCTTGTAAATGTTGTATATGATGACTTATCCTGTACTTAATCTACCAGAAAAAATACATTTTTTGTAATTTTGAAATTTTTAATTTTCAAATTTTGAAATTTTCAATTTCAACCAAAAGAAGTATGCAGGAGTAACTTTATTATTTTTGATGATTAGCAAAATTTTTTATATTAAATGTATTTTAGCACAGCTATAATAGCAAGATATAAGAATATGATATGAAGAATAATTGAGAGAAAGTAAGTTGTTGCTATGACTTGTTAACATGTTCTTAAATGCTAGAATTAGATAGGCTAGGATTGAACAAAGCAGAATATAACTCTCTTATGTTTTTATTTTTTAGTTATTATTTCACCAAATAGAATGGTACAATAAATTGATAGTCTGTAACTACTTCACTTGTATTGTAAATGATTATATATCGTTGTTTCTCACTTTCACAGAAGTTTTTTTTTTCTTTGTCAGTTAAATTGAAACTTGAACTAATTTGATCTGTCAATATATGCTGTATATAGTTCTCTCTTGTGGTCCTATGGTATTCTCCAAATTATTTATGGCAAAGTGTCAATGTCTTATCAATCTGTTGACAGAGAGATATAAGCATAGTCATTCTAATATCGGATGGGATATAATATTGATACATAGGATAAAGGGAGCAAAAATATCACTGTTAGCTGCTGTACACTTTCTGGTAACAATCATGAAATATTCCAAAGTTAGTAAGAAAGAAAAACAAATGAGTTATAAGTTCCAGGCCTGATACTTTTTAGTGTTATTTTAAGCAAAAGATAACAGTTATGAATGCTGTGAAAACAAGACATACATTATGTGTAATGTGTTCTTTTCAAACTGAAAGTTACAATGACATGCAAATATGGCTAAAACTAAGAAAAAATGTGCTGTGAGTCGATATGTACTATAAATGTAATTCAAGATCATACTTATATAGAGTCTCAAAAAGTTGCCCTTGTAGAAGTGTCAAGAAAAACAATGGGTTTTAAGTGTATTAGACAATGCAGGGTCAGTAGATTGAGGAGGATAAGAATCAGTGCTTGCAATGATTCTCTTTGGTATGAACCAGGAGCCCTGCAGTGTTATTGCAGAAAATTGTGACAATAATAAAGAATATAGTGCAGATTTTAAAAATCTAGAAAAACAATTTTTAGAAATTTACTTTTTAAATAGTAGATTTTTCAGAGAATATGTTATGCTGTTATATATAATCATATGTGGTATATATAATCAAGGTTTCTTCTTCCCCAATCCTTCCTAGATACTACCTACCCACCAAAACCAACTATTTCCTTCTCTCTCAGTACAGAACAGGCAAAAACAAAACAATAACAGAAAGAAAACCCAATACCAGAGGATTTCCAAGGTGGTGGCAACCTTGGAGGTTACAAACAGTACAAAGCAATCATAAAGTTGCAGTGCTGACTGCCAAATTCAGACTATGTCTGCATGTCTCCATTGAATGCTAGGACTAGCCAAGTTCCCAGAACAGGGCACCCAGGCTTCATAAACAGCCAGGTTCAGGCCTGATGATTCTACCCTTCTCTCCAAGAACAGCTCTTATGCTCGAACAACATAGGGTTCCAGTCCTAGTCCCAGCCTCTGGTCAATAGTTCCTACCCAATTTCCTAAGCTCTAGTCTCCACACAGACCTAACCACCCATAACCCCAGAATAGCCAGACCACAAGATCATCTAGGTCAGGCACCCTCTGCTACAATACTCTGCCTATGGTTCCAACAGAGACACAACCAGCAGAGGTGAGTTGCAGGATATTACCTGAGATCTAGCCTCCAGCCCACTCCACCATCCCAAGGATGACCACTGATTTCCCGGAATATCCATCCTCTGGCCAAGGCTCTACCTCCCATACAGAGAGGTTTAGTGGGCTACAGGAACAACCATGCAAAACCTAGAACACCTTTGGTCACCATAAGACCAAAAGCAACAAAGCACAACACCGTTTAGCACTACAGGAACCCAGCTATTCTATCACAGAAATCCCTGGACACCATATCATACCTAAAGTGCCTTCCATTTGATGTTATGAAAATGTTAGCAGCCTTAAAATAGGAAAACAAATCACTCAAAGAGGTTGAGGAAAATGCATCAAACAGGAAAAATACAACCAAACAGAAGAAGGAAATGAATAAAACAATGCAATAATTGAAAATGGAAAAGAAGCAATAAAGAAAACACAATCTGTGACAATCCTGGAGAGGGAAAGCTTAAGGAAAAGAATATGAACTACAGACAAAAGCATCACTAACAGAACACAGGAGCTGGAGGACAAAATCTCATGTATAGAAGATATGTTAGAATAAATTTATAAAATGGTCAAAGAAAGTGCTAAAAAGCATATAACACAAAACATCAAGGAAATTTGGGGCACTACGAAAAGATCAAACATAAGAATAATAGGAACTGAAGGAGAAAATTCCCAGCTCAAAAGACTAGAAAATATCTTCAACAAAATGATGGAAGAAAATTTCCCTAACCTAAAGAAAGAAATGCCTATAGAGGAAAAAGAAGCTACAGAACACCAAATAGACCAGACGAAAAAAATATTTCCCTGCCAAATAATAATCAAAATGCTAAGTGCACAGAACAAAGAAATAATACTAAAAGCCACAAGGGATAAGGGCCAAGTAAGATACAAAGGCAGACCTATTAAAATTACAGAAGACCTCTCAACAGAGACTTCAAAAGTCGAAGAGGCTTGGACAGAGGTCACTCAGCCTGTATGAGATCATAAATACCAGCCCAGAATATTATACCCAGCAAAACTTTCAGTCACCATAGATGGAGAAAACAATATATTCTGTGACAAAACCAAATTTAAACAGTATCTTAGCACAAATCCATCCCTACAGAAGATACTATTAGGAAAACTCCAACTGAAGAAGGTTAACTATACCCAATAAAACAGCATATAAATAATTTGTCTGCAGAAAAAAACAAAAGAAGAAACACATGCACACACACACACACACACACACACACACACACACACACACACACACTACCACCACCACCAACATCAAAACAACAGGAGCTAATAATTATTGGTCATTACGATCTCTCAATATAAATGGACTCAATTCCCCAATAAAAAAGACACAGTCCTATAGAATGGATGAGGAAACAAAACTCATCATACTTGATCATACAATAAATGCACCTTAACAACACAGAGAGACATTACTTCAGAGCAAAGTGATGGAAAGAGATTTTCCAATCAAATGGACCCAAGAAGAAAGCTGGAGTAGCCATTATAATATCTAACAAAATAGATTTTCAACCTAATAATAAAGAGGAAGGACATTTTACACTCATCAAAGGAAAAATCCACCAAGATGACATCAATTCTGAACACCTATGTCCCAAATACAAGGGAACCCACATTGGTAAGATACATTACTGAAGCTTAAATCATACATTGATCACAATACATTAATAATAGGTGATTCCAAACCCTACTATAACTGATCGACAATTCATTGAGACTGAAACTAAGCAAAGAAACAATGAAACTAATGGATGTTGTGAATCAAATGGATCTAATAGATATCTGCAGAACTTTTCACCCAAACATACACACACACACACACACACACACACACACACACACACACACACACTCACCCACAGAGTAAATACCTTCTTCTCAGAAAATTATGGAACCTTCTTCAAATTGGCCATACAGTTCATCACAAAACAAGCCTCAACCAATACAAGAAAATTGAAATAACCCCTTGTATTTTATCGATCACCATGCTGGATTTCAACAACAACAGAAACACAGAAAGCCTACACACTCATGGAAACTGAACAACTCTCTATTCCATGACTAATGGATCAGGGAAAAAAATTAAAAAAGAAATCAATGACTTCCTAAAAGTCAGTGAATGTGAAGGCACAACATACAGAAACTTATGGGACACAATGGAAACAGTACTAAGAGGAAAGGTCATACATAGGATTAAGTGCTTTCATAAGGAAACAGGAGAGATCTCATACTAAAAACAGCATACTTGACACAAAGAGGCAAACACAAATAAGAGGAGTGGTCAGCATGAAATAATCAGTCTCAGGGCTGAAATTAATATATTAGAAATAAAGAGAATAATACAAGAAAATCAATGAACCCAAGAACTGGTTCTTTGAAATAAAGATAGACAAAGCCATAGTTAAGTGGTCTATAAGACAGAGAGGCAATGTAAATTATCAAAATCGGAAATGAAAAGGGGGACATAAGAACAAACTCTGTGGACATCCAAACAATCATTAGGTCTTACTTCAGAAATCTGTACTTCAAAACTTAGAAAATCTAAAGGAAATGGATGAGTTTTTTATGATAAATTTCACTTACCAAAGTTAAATCAAGATCAAGTAAACAATTTAAAAAGCCTATAACCCTTATGGAAATAGTAGTCATGAAAAGTCTTCCAACCAAAAAAAAAAGCCCACAGGAAGGTGGTTTCACTGCAGACCTCTACCAAATTTCAAAGAATATCTAATACCAAAAACAGCTCATACTATTCCACAAAACAGAAACAGAAGGAACATGGTCAACCTCATTCTATGAGGCCATGGTGACTCTGATTCTTAAACTACACAAAGATCCAACAAAGAAAGATAATTTCAGGTCAATCTTTCACATAAACATACATGCAAAAATACTAAATGAAATAGTTGCAAACCAAGTCAAAGAACACAAATAGGATTCATCCACCCTGGTCAAATAGAATTCATCTCAGGGATGTAGAGGTTGTTCAATATATGAAAATCTATCAATGTAATCCACCATAAAAAACAAACTAAAAGGAGAAAAATCACATAATCATCTCATTATTAGTTGCTTAAAAAGCCTTTGACAAAATCCAACACCACTTTATGATAAAAGTATTAGAGACAGGGATACAAGGCTCATACATAAACATAATAAACACAGTATATGGAAGGTCAATAAGGAACATCAAATTAAATGGAGAGAACCTCAATATAATTCAACTAAAATCAGGGACAAAGCAAAACAACCCAGTCTCTCCATATTTGTTCAATACAGTATTAAAGCTAGAACAATAAGACAACTAAAGGCAATCATCAAGGGGATACATATTAAACAGGAAGATGAAGTAACCGTATTTGCATACAATGTGATAGTACACATAAATGATCCAAAAATTCTACTAGACAATTCCTATAGCTCATAAATACCTTCAACAAAATGGCTGAATATAAAATTAAGTTAAAAAAGTAGCCCTTCTGTATACAAAGATAAATGGACTGAGAAAGAAATTAGAGATACAACACCCTTCACAATATCCACAAATAATTAAAAAAATCTTTATGTATTTCAAACCAAGTAACCACAAGACCTGCATGACAAGAAGTTCAAGTCTGTAAATAAAGAAATTGCAAAAGGTACCAGAAGATGGAAATATCTCCCATGCTCATGGACTGGTAGAATTAACATAGTAAAAATGGCCATCTTGCTGAAATCAATCAATATATATATTCAATGCAATTCCTATCAAAATCCCAACAATTTTTTTGCAGACCTTCAAGTAACAATACTCAGCTACATATGGAAAAACAAAAAAACTAAGAATAGCTAAATGAATCTTGTACTATAAAAGAACTTCTGGAGGTATCACCATTCCTATTTTCAAGCTTTACTACAAAGCAATAGTAATAAAAACAACATGGTATTGACATGGAAAGAGAACAGTCAATAAATATAATGGAACTATAAACCCACATGAATACATACACTTGATTTTTGAAAGAGAAGCCAAACATCATACAATGGAAAAAGGAAAGCATCTTCCAGAAATGATGCTGGTCTAACTGGATGTCTACATGTAGAAGAATGTAAATAGACCCATATTTATTACCATCCACAAAGCGTAAGTCTAAGACCTCAAAATAAAACTGGATATACTAATTCTGATAAAAGAGAAAGTAGGGAAAATCATGAACTCATTGGTACAGGAGACAACTACCTGAATAGATAAGCAATAACTAGGCACTAAGTTCAGCAATTAATAAATAGGACTTCATGAAACTGAAATCCTTCTATAAGGCAAAGGACACTGTCAATAGAACAAAATCACAGCCCACAGATAGGAAAAGATCTTTACCAACCCCAATTAGGCAGAGGGCTCATAGCCAAATTTTATCAACAACTCAATAAGCATCAAACCATATAACCTACTTGAAAACTGGGGTACCAAGTTAAACTGAGAATTCACAAAAGAGCAATCTCCTATAACTGAGAAGCACTAAAAGAACTGATCAACATTCTTAATCAATCAATGAAATGCAAATCAAAACAACTCTGAAATGCCAATCTCACACCCATCAGAATGACTAAAATAATAATAATAAAAAAAAAACTCAAGTGACAGCAGATGCTGGAGAGGGGAACACTCCTCTATTGCTGGTGGGGTAGAAACGTGTACAACTACTTTGGAAATCTTTGTACCTCCAGTATCTCAGAAAAATTTGAATAGTTATACCTCAAGACACAACTACACTACTCCTGGGTATACACCCAAAAGAAGCTCCACCAAACCACAAGGGCATTAGCTCAATTGTGTTTATAGCAGTTTTATTAATAATAGCCAGAATTTAGAACCAACCAAATACCCCTCAACCAAGATTGTAGAAGGAAACTATGGTACATTTACACAATGCATTACTAAACACAATGCATCTAAACAAGGGAATCATTCAGTTTACAGGCAAATGGATGGAAGAAGAAAGATCATCCTTTGTGAGGTAACTCAATCCCAGAATGATGCACATGATATGGACTCACTTGTTAGTAGATATTAGTCATATAGTACATGAGAACCATCCTACAATCAACAGACCCAAAGTAGCTAAGTGCTAAGGAGGGCCTGAGGGAAGTTTATTGAATCTCCCTCAGAATGGAAAGAAAATAGACATAGGAAGTAGATGAAATAGGGAACTAAGTTGGAGGATGTATGGGGAGGGGAACGAAGGTAGGGATCAGGTAGAGTGAGAATGGGTGTGAGAGATGAGATTGCTGGGAAAGAAAAAGGAAACTGATGGTGGGGCATTTCTGAAAGAAGTGGGTGATCAGCAAAAGAGGAAGTTCCTGGGAGGATATGGGGATGACTCTAGTTGAGACTCCTAGCAGTAGAGGAGATGGACACAAAAGTGGTTGCCTCCTAGCCTGGGAGTACTTCTAATGGAGAGAGCAGAAACTAACTCATCCACAAAACCTTCCACCCATAATTTATCTTGCATACAAGATATAAAGGGTTAGAGATGAAGCAATGATTAAGGGAATGACAAACCAAAGACTGGCACAGCTTGAGACCTACTCCATAGGAGAGAGCCAACTCCTGACACTACTAATAATACTCTACTATGCTTGCAGACAGGCACCTAATCTAACTTTTCTCTCAGGGGTCCCCCACAGTAGCAGATAAAAACAGATGCTGAGACTCACAGCAAAATAGTAAATGGAGTTCAGAGACTCTGGTAGAAGAATAAGTCAAAGAATAGAGGGACCCAGAAGGGAAAAGAACTTCACAAGAAGACCAATAGAGTCAACTACTCTAGACACCTGGGGCCTTACAGAGGCTGAAACATTTAAAAAAAAAAAACATGTATCATGTGGACCTAGGCTCCCTACACATTTGTAAATGATGGGCATCTTGATTTTCATCTTTATCAAGTACAAAAGAGATAATCCATAACATGGACTCTATTGCCTATTTGAGGATCACCTTACCTTAGCTGGGATGCCTTGGTCCTTATGTGACTTGAGGAGCCTGAGTTGGCTGAAGAGCCTGGGGTGAGTGTTGCCTTTCAGAATAGAAGGGGAAAGGGAAAAGGGGGGAGAGGGTGGAAGGGTGGGAACAGTTCAAGAGGAGGGAGGGGTCTGTGATCAGGTATGTAAAATGAATAAATGAGTAAACAATTTTTTAAAAAGACAAAAAAAGAAAAAAGAGAAAGAAAAGAAAAAGAATAGGGTAAATCTAACAGAAAAATTCAAAGAAAAAGTTAAAGAAACACAAATAAACATATACACAAATATATTTACTCACATGCAAATCTCATAAAAACACAAATTAGGAACCATAATATATAAGTAAAAGATCTGTAAGGTTAAAAAAAACAGCCCAGGCAAAGGATTATGAGATAAAGTAAAAAAAAAAAAAAAAGTCATTCAATTTATTCAGTGTGTACTATCTATAGATTAGGCATCTAAGAGTCTTTTGTATATCCAGTGAGACTCCATTGGAGAAAACTAACTTTTCCTTTATATGTGTTTATCAATTGTAGATACACATGTATGGGTTAGGAATGGGTTTTTGTGTTCACTTCTTCCACTCAGCACTGTGGCATCATATGACTTAGACCCATGCAGGTCCTGTGTATGCAACCATAGTCATTCTGAGTTTATACGTGAATCAGTTCTGTTGTTTCTAGAAGGCCCGGTTTTCTTGGAATTTTCCATCCCTACTAGTCACCACAATTTTCTGCATACTCTTCAGGAAAATTCCAATGGGAACTGAGGAGAGAAATTTGATGGAGAAATCTGATTTAGAACAGAGCGTTGCATGGTTTCTCACTCTCTTCACATTGTCCCATTGTGAGTTTCTGTATTTGTTTACATCTACTGCAGGAATAAACTTCTCTTATGATGCCTGAGTAATACCCTGATCTATGAGCATTAGATCAGAATGTCATTAAAATTATTTTATTGCTATGTTTTATTTTCCTTGTAGGTCCCTGGCTGATGTTTCTGGACACAAGAGCAGGGTCAAGCATGGGTCAATCTCACAAAGAGGCCCTAAATTCAATTAGAAAATGGTTGGTTGCTCACACATTGTTCATGCTACTATTGCACCAGCACGAATTTGCAGGAAGCTCACCATTGTAGACCAAAGGGTTTGTAGCTGTGTTGATGTTTACTTTTCTCCTCTGGTAGAGTGTGTGTGTGTGTGTGTGTGTGTGTGTGTGTGTATTCAAGACCTTTTGCCATATATATATGGAAGCATGGAAAGAGTTGAATTAAGTGTGAGTTGTTAGAGATATAAACAATATACTATTGTATGAACTTCTCAAAAAATTATGTGTTAAAAAATCAGAAAATACTGAAAAAGCAAAAGAAAACTGGAAAAAAGCTTACACAATATATATTTAATATAATATAATACACCAGAATTTCTCTAAATAAGTCATATCCTTAACAAATTAAAAATGCATAACTTGAAATAAAAGAAAAAACAGAAGAGATGAACAGACATTTTTAAAAGCAAACGCTTTTTGTATATGAAAAGATTGTGTTCTCAATATTATATATAATAAAAGAATTGTATATTTAAGACAATAACTGCATGGCTATTAGAATGATTCCACCCACTAAAACATGTAGTAAATTCTAATCAAGTCAAATTTTGCAAATAAAAAGTTCAATGATTTCTAGACTCTATTGCTTTCTATGTAGTAATTTCTCTTCTTTTTTCAAATAAAGCACAGACATCGTCATTTTTTTTCCCATGGATCTTTTCCTTCTGTCAGAGAGTTCTAAAAATGTCTTTTGAAATTCTTTTCTTTTGGTCTTTGTAGACCAAAGGGTTTAATCTATACAAAGATATAATTTGAATTATATTTTTTAATACTTTATTTTTTTATTTCTTCAAGTTACATCTCAGTCACAATCCCTTCCCTATTCTCCCTTTCTGTCCCACCCTTCCACCCTCTTCCCCCAACAGCTCCCTCTTTCAGTCCAACAAATGGTTCCTTCTCTTATAACAGTAAATACTATACAAAACAACAGAAATATATTTTAACTGAAAATGTGGTGTGCAATTTTAGGATGATAACTTGTTGTTTTGCTATGACTTTTAGGCCTCTTTTGAGCTTTCCAGACTATATTCAGTTGATCTCATTCAGTATCATTGAAACTATTATCCTCAAGTCACCTACCTAAAAACTTATTTATTTATTTATTTATTTTGTTTGTTTGTATTTTGAGACAGGTTTTTTTTCCTATGTAGTACTGACTGTCAATGGAACACATATGGACAGCTGATTTTGATAAGGAAGACAGACATATAAAATGGAAAAAGGGCATCACTAAAAATGATGCTGATTGAAGAGATTAGATATCTGCATGTATAAGAATACTTACCACATGGCTATTGGATTAAATGTGTTCATTGTGGGTTTATTCAAATAGACAGAAACTGGAAACAACCTAAATGTTCCTCAACTGTAGAATGGATATAAAAAAATGTGGTATATATACACAATGGAGTATTTCTCATGTGTTTTTAAAAAAATAGCATCATGAAACTTTCAAGCAAATGGACAGTAATAGAAAAATCATCCTGAGTGAGGTTATTCAGATTCAGAAAGACAAAAATTGTATGTAATTACTTTTAAGTGAATGTTGATTTTTAAATAAATTATAACCAAGCTACAGTCTTTAGACCCAAATATTTGGTAAACAGTCGGGTTCTAGAGTAGACTTATAGATCTTCCTGGGAAGTAGAAATAGAATAGATTTTTGTGGGTGGACTGGGAGTGAGTTGGGATCAGAACAGAAGAAATCATATAGGAGGGAGATGGAAAAGGAGAGTACTGAGAGAGATTGGAATTATGAAGCATTTCTGAATGAAGCAGTAATGAAGTGCAAGAGAATCTTTTTCTATAACCATGCACTGATCCCAGTAGTGGGACTGTGTCTTCAAACCAGCCACAAAATCTTCAACCTATAATTTGTCCTGCTTGCAAGATATGCTTGGGTAAAAGTGGCAAAGAATTTGTGGGGTTAGCTAATCAGTGTGTAGTCCAACTTGACACTCATGCCAGAAAATGGAGCCTGACATTGACTGGAGATCCAAGAAGCAGAGGCTAGGTCACCTGGGAGCTTAACATAGAACCAAACAAGACCCACAAAAAAGGCAATGAAATGATTCCTAATGATACTCTGATATACTTGTAGACTGGAACCTAGCATAATTGTGATCAGCAAGATTGAATTCTTCATCCCAAGACTGCTGGGAGTAGATACAAAGACCATTATTGAAACATAGCCTGGGATACAGCAGGTGTCATACAGGGAAGGAACATTTATTTTTCAGGTTGACTGGATCAGATGGAAATAGGAATGGAAGGGATCAAGTGAGGTGAGTTGGAATGGAGGCAGAAAATGAAGGGAGAGAAAGTTGAAGCTGTGAACAATTTGAGCAGTGGTGTAGAAACCTAGTGAAGTTGAAACTTCTTAGAATCTATAGTAGTGTTCTTAGTGAAGAGTCTTCATAATGAAGATACAGAATCTAAAGTAGACATTTCTTTAGCCAGGCATGATTCCCAGTGGCAGGACTGGGTTGCGTTCAAATGAGTTTTTGACCAAGGAGGGTCTCATGTAGATACCCAAGTAACCTAGGCTGATGGTAAGACAGTGGGTTGCTCTCCACAAACTGACATCTGGTCCACATTGTCAAGAAAAACATCCATAGAGTTCGTTGAATATTGAAAAGTAGAGCTTGTGCCTGCATAGAGCCTTCACCCCCATGTTCCAATCTCCTTGATATAGGGAGATATTCTGGAAAGTGCCAAAAGAGTAACGTGGACACAAATCAAGCCACAGAACCATAGACCTAAAATCCGTCCTGGCTGCAAGTTATTCTGGAGAAATGGTATAGAAGAGTTTGTGTGAGTGGCCAACCAATGTCTGATTTAATTTGAGGAATACTCCACAAGATGTAGTACATGCCTGAAACTGCTCAGGTGACCAGGAACTGGATACTGGATAGGCCAAAGATTTAAGGTATAAATAACACAACTGGCTGAAAAAATTATTGGAATGATTCCTAATTATATTCTGCTATACTCATAGATCAATGGCTTACTCATTTGATATCAGAGGGGCTTATCTAAGCTGCAGATGAGAGAGAATTCAGAGACCCACAGATGAACATGAAGAGAAGTTTCCATCAGGTCTCTCCCCTCAGAGCTTGAAGAATTTTGTGGAACAAAGGCAGGAAGATTGTAGGAATCAGAGGAAATGGAAGACATTTAGAAATCATGGCCCACTGAATCAACTAAGCATGACATATATGGGCTCACAGAGACTGAAGCAGCAAACACGGGGATGGCAGGGTTCTTTATTAGGATTTGTGACTGCTAGCTTGGTGGATTGTGGGACTCCTATATGTGGGAGCTGATGTGTCTCTGAATCCTTTTTCCTCCTCTTGGTGCCCTTTCTCTTCTGTTGGATTGCCTTGTTTAGCCTCAGAGTGAGATATTTTCCTTCTTTTATTGTGTGTGTGTGTGTGTGTGTGTGTGTGTGTGTGTGTGTGTGTGTGTTTTATCCTGTTTGGTTGTTACATCTTAGAGGCCTACTCTTTTCTAAAAGAAGATGGAAAGGGAGTGAATTCATGACTGTAAGAAGGTTGAAGAAGGGAGTGGAGGGAGTGAAGGGAGGATAAACTGTGGTCAGGATGCATTGTGTGGGAGAATATATTTTCAATGAACGAAACAAAGATAGATGATTCTAGAGAGATGATGATGATAGAGAGATGATAGATAGGTAGAAGGGAGGTAGATTCGTAGGTAGGTAGGTAGATAGATAAATAGATAAATAGAAAGATAGACGATGGACAGATCATAGATTAGATTAGATAGATGGATAGATGGATAGATGATAGATAGATAGATAGATAGATAGATAGATAGATAGATAGATAGATAGATCTTCTGGGAAAAAGAGAGAGAAAAAAAGACAAATTTTCTAAAGTAGAAGGATTATAAACAATCAAAACATATTTCTCAATGTTTATGGATCAAAGATGAATTAAGTAACAGATTCCGTGTGTGGTCAGAATTTATTTCTTACAGAGTCATTATGAAGAAGAGATTATGTTCTCTATTGCATTTTTTGAAAGAACATGTTTGCAAATCAGAAGGGCTCCACATTCATGGCTCAGGGCAATCTCAAAGACCTCACATTTTATATCTCAGAGGTTAGAGTCCAGTATATAATTTCAGGGTCACAAAGTATACAGCATGGCACATATGTATAGATTGTGCTATGGAGGTACCATTGTAAAGAAGCAAAAGGATTAAGGTGAAGCTAGGACACAGAAGTATGCTTCTGTAAATAGTTCAATAATGCAGTTATTTTAATTTTAATGCTGATACCCAAATATTTATATGGAATTTGTTGAACGAATGAGTGAATCTATTCATACACATATGTAATTGGGATCATTTAATTAAAAACTAATATTATAATAAATTAAGGTTTCATTATCTCAGTGTGTTTTCAGAAAGGATACTTAGGTTAAAGAAACCTTTATAGATCAATAATAGAATCTGATTACAGAAACAGGAATTCATGGCCAGCTAAGATCCTTTATATACCATTTTCCACTTGAAATATAGCACAGTCATTTTAACACAAAAATATATCACAGCCAATATTATTTCAATGTGGTTAATATTTATGGAAAAAGGCTGACAATGGTATTAACATTTCTGCATATAGTTAAGACATCTGTTCTTTTTTTCTTTAATGAAATATAAAATAAAGGGTACAACTGGCTACATCTTTCAAGTCTACATATTTCTAGAAAGAATTCACTTAAAATTTATCCTCTAAATCAAAACTCTTGAAGCATATATGATTTTTCTGTAAATCTTTGATATGTAGTCACCACATATAGTTATTTATGTTACTGGAAATTGCTGTATTTCAGTCACATAGTTTCCCCTTTAAAAGGGATTTAACAATAGCATGGATAAATATCAAAACATGTGGAATTTTAAGAAATACTGCTCTTGAATAATTAAAGTTGATTTAAATTTATATTTGACATTTTAGGTCTGTGTATGTTTTGTGTATTTTCTGATGACTCTATTTTATTGAAAAAATATTAAAATATATTTTTCTTTGTTCATGTAAAATAGAAGTTATGGTTTCACTATAAGTCACATTTAAGTATGTAAGGCTTGATAACGAAATTCTATGGTGTGCTTCAATGTAAATTCAATTCAAATAGAATATCACATGCTGGCAATTTAAGATTTCATGTATAGTTATAATTGTAAACATAAACGTGCTAGTTCACATTTACTTTTTAATAATTTATTTTTTATTTCTTCAAGTTACAACTCAATCACAATCCCCTCCCTACTCCCCCCTCCAGTCCCACCCTTCCACCTTCTTCCCCCTCAACCCCCCCATCCTCTACTTTTTTTTTATTATTTTAAGGTATATCTTTTTCCTCCCAACAGCTCCCCCTTTCAGTCCAACAAATGGTTCTTTCTCTTATAACAATAAATACAATACAAAACAACAGAAATAAATAGACCACAATTATGAGAGTTATATGGCTTAGAATACATATAGTTCACATTTATATATTGTTGTTCTGTTTAATGGAGAAAATGATCCATAGTATCTCTATTTTCTGTTTGGATTGAATGAGTGTATTAGTAATATAAACAAGCTAAATTAAAAAAGTATATATGGAAAGAATAGGTAGATGGTAAATGATAGATAGACAGGCAGACAGATGATAAACGCACAGATACAGATACAGCAAAATATTATCAAATCAAAGAGTTAAACTATTAAGTAGAAACAGAGTAATTCAGATACATTTATCCACAGAGAGTCTTAGGCAGTGCATAGTGTCTCCTTTTATGAGGCTTCCAAGCTTAAAATAAAGAATAATCATGCAAGATAACATCATCTATATAGACATTCAAAATATCTGTCAGAAACTTACTGAGAAATTAAGGCAGTGAGATTACATGGTAGATGGACTGAGTTTTCTCTCCATGGTTGTACTTGAAGTGGTTAAGCTCCCAGCTTTATTTCCCCAATATAGGAATTTTTATATCATGGCATAAAAAATAGTGCCATTTACTAAAAATTCTTTAACATCTAATTACTCTCAAGGACAAAATGATTTTAATTTTGGACTGATTTCTCTACCTGCAACAGGTAGACAAAGAGGTTATACATACTGATAAAACAAACATTTGGGTATAAAATAGGATGATGCCTTTCTTCCAGAGATAGCATCTTAGTGAGTCAAAGTACCACCTTATAATTCACCAATATGACAAACACGGAAACACTACATACAGACAGACATCCATCTTTCATGAGTAATACCAAGAATAAGACAATTTAACACAGTAAATCATAATTTATAAGGCAGACATATTTTAAGCATGAATTAGGAGATCAATTTTGAAAGCATTTATTAAGGGATAAAATATTCGATGTTGGCTATTGGCTTGATGTATGTTGCCTTTATTAAGTTTGCCTTGTAACCCTGCCCACTCCAAAACTTTTATCATGAAGGGGTGTTGTGTTTTATAAAAGGCTTTTCCAGCATCTAATGAAATGATCATGTAATTTTTTTCTTTCAGTTTGCTTATATATTGGATTACATTGATGGATTTTCATATATTGAACCAATCCTGAATCCCTGGGTTGATGCTTGATCATGGTGGATGATGTTTTTGATGTGTTCTTAGAGTGACTTAGTGAGTATTTCATTGAATATTTTTACATAGAAGCTCACAAGGGAGATTGGTCTGAAATTCTCTTTTTTGTTGGTGCTTTGTGTGGTTTAGTTATCAGAGTGACTGTGGCCTCATGGAGACAAACTTCAAGCAACCCCATTAAAATCAAGGGCAAGATAAGGTTACCCACTCTGTCAATATCTTCTCAATATAGTTCTTGAAGTTCTGGCTGCATCATTAGCCACATAGTTCAGGATAACTATCCTACAACCAACACACCAAAAGGAACAGGAACCTAGACTTGTTACCTGTTAGTGGGACACTTTGTCCTAGTGGTGTTTCCATATAGGTCCCTAGTACAAGAGCAAGTTATTAATCCTCATATGGCTGCTGATCTGAGGGGGGCTGATATGTAGGGACACCCCACTCCAGAGGAGTAGGATAAGTGGGAGACGGGGGGGAGGTTCGGCTGGTGGGACTTGGAGGGGTAGAAAGAGGGCACTATGATAGAGATGTAACTTGAAGTAATAAATAAACATAAAAAACTGTACTCCTTAACAGAAAACAAAAAGAAAAGAAAGGAGTATATGGAAATCAGCCTATCTCTTGGTAGGAAAAGCCCCTTGCTCCAACTGTAGACAGAATGCTGTCCAAAAAGGACAAAACTTGGAAGCAGGTAAGTCGACAGCCTAGCTCTGCCAAGACAGGGTAGGCAAGTCCTTCATAACCCCTGCTCTACAATCAATGTCTGTCAGAGAAACGGGGCCAAACGACTGAAGATCGATGCTGTAATGTATGGAGAGAAAATGGGAACTGTCCAGGCAGCCACTGGCATGTCATTTCTTAGTTTTGGAAGCTGCAGGCCCTGTACTTCCTATAAATTCAGATATATTTATCCCTCTCAGGTCTCTGATGTGGTTGAAGAACAGATAGCTAGAGTCTCATAATTAAATTTTGAGTTGTTTAGGAGTCAAGAGAGTGTTATAGATCTAAGAAGATACTTTTAAAATTGTGTTGCAAGTTAGTATGAATGTTGAGCTAGATATAGAACTTTATACTCATGGAGATGGTTAGATAGTAGAATGTTAAAGTCAGGTACCAAATACATATGGACTGGACATGGGGAATGTATGCTAAGCCATATAACCCTCATAACTGTGGCCTAATTACCTCTGTTGTTTTGTATTGTATTTATTATTTTAAGAGACATAGCCATTTGTTGGACTGAAAGGGGAAACTGTAGGGGGAAATAAGATATACTTTAAACTTAAAAGAAAAAAAAGGGAAGAGGATGGAGGTTTGAGGGTGGGAGGGTGGGACTGGAGGGGGGAATAGGGAGGGGACTGCAATTGAGATGTAACTTGAAGAAATAAAAAATAAAGGAAAAAAATAAAATTTAGCATACAAAACAAATAAACAAACAAAAAAAGAAACAAGGAAATCATGCAATTTGCTGTCAAATGGATGGAACTAGAAAAGCTCATCCTGAGTGAGCTATCCCAGATCCAGAAAGATGTACATGGCATCTATTCACTTAAAACTGGATTTTAGCAAGATGGTACAGGATATTTATCCTACAATCAACAGACTTAAAGGAACTGGAACTTAGACTTGGTTACTTGTTAGCGGGATAATTTACCCTAGTGAAGCTGTCATGTAGGTCCCCAGTGCAAGAGGAAGCTCTTAGCCCTCATACTGAACTGAAGGGAACTCATATGTAGGTCACCCCACACCAGAGGAAAAGAATAGGTCGGAGAAGGGGAAGAGAGTGGGAAAGTAAGGGCCTGGCAGGGGTGGAGGGTGGGGACTGTGATGGAGATGTAAATTTAAGCAATAAATATACAGAAAAAAAGAAAAGAAAACTAAAGGAGATCAAGGGGATCCAAAGTGGAAAGGAAGAAGTCAAAATATCCCTATTAGCAGATAGTATATTTAAGTGTCACTCAATTCTACCAGAGAAATCCCACAGCTAGTAAACTCCTTCAGGATAGTTGCTGGATAAAAAAAATAACTTAAAAAATCAGTAGCTCTTCTTTATACACAGACTAAATGGACTAAGAAAGAAATTAGGAAAACAACACCCTTCACAATAGCTACAAATAACATAAAATATCTTGGTGTCAATCTAACCAAGCAAGTGAAAGATTTGCATAACAAAATCTTTAAGACATTAATGAAAAAAATAGAAGATATTATAAGATGGAAATATCTCCCATGCTCATAGATCGATACTAGTAACATAAAAAAATGGCTATCTTACTGAAAGCAATATATAGATTCAATGAAATTCCCATCAAAATGACAACACAATTCTTTACAGACCTTGAAACAAAAATTCTCAACTTCATATGGAAAAACAAACAAACAAACAAACAAAAAACAGAGTAGCTAAAACAATCCTATACAATAAAAGAACTTCCGGAAGTATCATCATCCCTGATTTCAAACTGTACTACAAAAAATGCATTGCATTGACATAGAAACTGACTGATAGATAAATGGAATCTTTGAAGACCCATAAATAAACCCACTCCCCTATGGACAATTGATTTTTGACACAGAAAATGAAATCATACAATACAAAACGGAAAGCATCTTCAAGAAATAGTGCTAGTCTAACTGGTTGGCTATTCGTAGGATAATTCAAATAGACCCATAATTTATCATCCTTCATAAACCTCAATCACAACTGGATCAAGGACCACAGCATAAAACCACATGCACTAAATCTAATAGAAGAGAAAGTGAAGGAAAGCCTTGAACTCATTGGCACAGGAGAAAACTTCCTAAACAGAACACTAGTAGCTCAGCCTCTAAGACCAACTATCAAAGAATGGGACCTTATAAAATTGAAAACTTCTCTAAGGCAATAGACACTGTCATGAGAACATAATAGAATATTATTATTACTCACCAAATACATATAGAGTGGACATTGGGAATGTATGTTATATCTTATAATTTTCATAATTGTTTCCTTATTGTTTTGTATTGTATTTCTTGTTATAAGAATAGGAGATTTTTACTGGCCTAAAAGGGGAGGTGTTGGGGGAGGAAGATACACCTTAAATTAAAAAAAAAAAGTAGATAGAAGGGGGAGGAGGAGAAGGGTGTTTGGGTGGGACCTGAGGGTAAAGTTACTGTGATTGAGATGTAACTTGAAGAAGTAAATAAATGTTGGATTGGAAAAAAGCACATCAGGTGACAGCACATGCTGGTGGGTATGGAGAGAAGGAGGAGCACTCTTTTATTGCTGGTGGGAGTTCTAATTTATACAACCACTTTGGAAATCAATCTGGTGACCTCTCAGAAAATTGAGAATATTTCAACCTCAAGACCCAGCTATACCACTCCTCGCCATATACCCAAAAGATTCTCCATCTAACCAAAAGAAAATCGACTCAACTTAGAAGCTTTGTATCTAATAGCAAGAAACAGGAAAACCCAGATGTTGTTTCATTCAACTGAAGAATGGATAAAGAAACTACCATGCATTTTCACAAAGGAATACTACTCAGCTACTAAAAACAAGGAAATCATACAATTTGCAGGCAAATGTATAGAACTAGAAAAGATCATCCAGAGTGAGGTAACTCAGACACAGAAAGAAACACGTGGTGTGAACTCACTTATAAGTGGATATTAGCCATATATTACAGGATAACCATCCTACAATCCACAGACCCAAAGAAGCTCAGCAAATAGAAAGGCTGAAGGTAGGATACTGGAATCTCACTCAGAAGGGGAATTTGAATAGACAGTGGAATTGGATGAAGAGAGGGAATTTGGTAGGAAATGATGAGAAGAGGGAAAGGAGGATGATGGGAATCAGTTTTAAGTAAAGTACAGGCAGGGTGTGAGAGTACTGGAAAAGAGATGGGAAACCAAGATGGGGGGCATCTCATAGACAAGCTTGACTCCTTTGAAAGGGTAGGCCCATGGAAGCATATTGTGGGGATGGACTCCAACTGAAACTCCTAACAGTGGGGCATATGGAGTCTGAAGAGGGCTCCTACTATCTAGTTAGGACCTCTAGTGGGAAGAGGGATTACCAACTCAACCACAAAACCATTGACCAAAAATTTATCCTGTACAGAAGATGTTCAGGGATAAAGATATAGCAAAAATTGAGGGAATGTCCATCCAATGACTGGCCCAACCTGAATACTACCCAATGGGAGAGAGCCAACCTCTGGCACTGATACTCTGATGTGCTTGCAGACAGGAGCATAACATAATTTTCCTCTGAGAAATGCAGCAGAGGATCCAAACACATGATGAGACTCACTGCCAAACATTAGGCAGAATGAAGGATATCTTGTGGAAGAGAGGTGTAAAGGATGGAAGGACCCAGAGGGAACAAGAAGACCACCACAGTCAAATAAACTAGGCTCATGGGAGCTCACAGAGACTGAAGTACCAATCAAAGAACATGCATGAAATGGACCTAGGACCCCTACACATATGTAACCAATGGACAACTTGGTCATGTACTTCTGTACCAAGTACAGTGGCGGCTGTCTCTTACATAGACTCTGATGCCTGCTTTGCAGTGTCTGGTCTCAGTGGAAGAGGATGCACTAAGCCTTGATGTGATTTTAATGTGGTATGTTGCAATGGTGTGGGGTGGGGGATCAGAGGAGCTCCCCTTTTCCGAGGAGAATTGCAGTGGATAAGGGGAAAACAGCAAAAGGCTAGGACCCTGAATAGGGAAGGGAGGAAGAGATGATGAGATCTGTATGTAAAATGAATAAATAAATAAACATATTAATAAAAAAGAATGTAAAACATACTTATATAAAATACTGCTGTGATTCAAATGTCTTTTAAAGTTTTTTGAAACATCACAGATCTGGAAAAATAAGTTTTACAAATAAAATTCCAGAATGAAGTTTTGATTTCACTGACTCAACTAAAACTCTTTCTTCAATTGAAATATTTTTTGTTTTTTTTTTCAACATTTATTTATTTATTTATTGACGTTACATCCCAATCACAGTCCCCCTCTATCTTCCCCTCCTGTTCCCACCCACCATCCTCTTCTCTCCTTCTCCTCAGGTGAGGGGGCCTCCCCATATCCACCTCCTAAGTTCATCAGTCACATGAGGGTAAGAGCTTCCTCTTCCTCTGGGGCCCAACATGGCAGCTGATCTAGAAGTCCCACTAACAGGTAACAGAGTCCATGACTAAGACTGCACGCCCTCCCACCTACTTGCTACAGGATCTGTAGAGAGACACAGTTACCTGTCATCTACATATGTGTAGGTGGGGTTTAGGTCTAGTCTAAACTTTATTCTTGGTTCTTTGGTTAGTGTTTCAGTCTTTGTAAGCCTCTAGGGACCTACTGATTGGTTTCACAGTTGTATTCATAGCAACAAATATTTTGCTCATGAAGATCCAAAACATCACATATCAGCAGGGAAAATAAATAAGAACTACAGGTAGCAAAGTAGTGGTTATTGGAGAATTATCTACTTTTGAAATGCAACATAAATAACACCATAACTACACTTTAAATATTTGCCTAAAACTTTCTAAGGAACTCTTTTCTTTGAAATAGAGACCACTACAGAAAACCATAACTAATCAAAATGCAGAGGTATGGAGTTAAGTCACAATGGATAAATTTATAAAACCCTCCAGTACCTAAAACTCAGGAACATTATAGAACAGGAGTGTAGAATGATTTTAAGAAACAGAAATCTGGGAGTATCATGTGGTGTTGTGTCTCCTACTAATATCAGAAACTACACCCACAAGCTCTCACAAATATGAATGCTCAGAGATGGACTAAACAAAGAAGACATCAATGTAATATGCTACACTTAACTAGGAAAATCCATAAGTCCCCATCCTACACAAACAACTCTAGACAACTGAAGGAAGATGAGACTGGGAGGGAAGAGCATAGCAATTATTTGTCCAGAGATGATTGTGCAACCTTAAAACATATAGCTTAACATTAAGAATATGTGTGTGTCTGTTTCTATATTGCATGTAATAACAATTAGTGATCAAGACGCCATGAGTGTGAAAGAGAGTAAGGAGGGCTATATGAGAGGTTTTAGAGGGAGGAAAAGGAAGGGAGAAATAAACTTCTAATATCAATAAATAAGTTACCAAATACAGTTAAAGGAAAAAGCAGTAACTAGGATCTCATGAATTTCCACCATGATAAAGCTAATAGTTTTGAAGTTCAATACCATATGGTATACTAGAAAATTAGTCTAATTTTTTCATTTATAGTAGCATTTATTTGAAAAAGATTTAAGGTTGGTTGGTAATTTAGTTTGATTTGGAGTTTTCCTTTAAAATTCAGAGTAGAACTAATTATTAACTTACAGTGTATTTCTAGATAGGTTGTTTCTTAACACACAAGAAACCACAAGCATGGTCACCTATTTTTCACATTTTAAAAAAGCATCCTCATTTCTTTAAAGATAGGAGTATTAATGGTTCCCTTTTTTGCTTTTTGAGGCAGTCTCACTCTTACCTAAGAGTGGTCTCAAAATCACTGTGTAGGCAAGGATGGCTTTGAGCTTCTCATCTTATGCTTCTGTTTCTCGAGTGCTGAGATTAGAGGCATGTGCCTTCAGGGCTTGTGTGAACATAGCTAGCGTCAAACCCAGGGCTTCATGCATGACACATTCAGTCCACCTTGTTGAAGGTGGCACAGATTTTATGAAACTAAGCAATTCTAATTCTGAGAGTGAAGTCAAATGGAAATACAAGAATGTTAGTCTTGGGCAGCACAACCAATCCCTTCACTGATGTGGCCTCCAAGGTTCTCAGCACACTGTCCCCTTCTTTTGTCACTCTCACTTATTCCTTCCTTTAAAGAAACAAAAAATAAGTTCTCCAACATTCTGAAAGTCAGAGTTTGTGCAGAGTTGAGTAAGAGCTTTGGCATTTGATATTACAAGGTCCCTTTATCACAGACAGTTTCTTCATTCTGGGTTACAGCGAGGTAAAGCAGGGAAGATAAGATTCCCAAATGCTGAATCTTGAGTTATGAAGTATCATGATCTTTCAGATGAAGTTCATGAGCTTGCTGCCAAGATGTCTTCTGCTGGGCTGCAATGATCAGCATGATCCTAGAATTCCTTATTAAGAGAGAGTCTGGAGAGGAAGATGACTTGTTGAAGATTGGTTCTGTATAAGTAATTTTCTTTTGTCTTTGTCTAGTTCAGCCAAAATCGCAACTCTATTTTTATTTTGAAAACCTTTATCCTGAAAGATTTGCTGCCATTTTCCTATTGTGTTTCAGTTATATTCAGAATCAGCACTTTACAATCATCCAGAAGTGAGAAGGCCCGAGAAACCTTGCTGTTTGGGTGCTACTGTGCAAAGGGGTGCGCCCACACAGAACAGGGCGCGGAACTGCAACATTACCACTGGCACGAGTTTCTGCCTCATGACTGACAGAGCCCTTGAAAGATGAAACTTAGTCTTAGAATGTAATTTTATAATTATTTCCTAAACTATCTTTTGTAGTCTTTAAAAAATGACAGTTCTCATTAATTACTGCATTAAAATCCATGCATTTTAAACTGTAATTTTGAGTGAAAACATTAATTCTTTGTAATTTAAAACATGTTGGACTTCTAATTACAGGGAAAAAAATAGTCTGTTTAGAGAGTTAAGATCCTCTTACCAACTCTCTAATAGGCACAATCATGCTTGAGGATTAACTTTTGTTTTATATTTATTTATTAATTTGTGTGTGTGAGAGAGAGAGACTGTGTGTGCATGTATGTGTGTGTAAAAAACTTGTTTATTGTGTATCTGTGTGTCTATTTTGTGTTTATGTGTCTATGTGACTGTTTTCAAGGTACATATACACCTGAATGTTGTAGATATAGAGGTCAAAGAATAACTTGCAGAAATGTGTTTTATCTTTTAATGGTGTGGTTTTCTAGGGATTGAACTCTGGTCTTTACTTAGGTTTGGAAGAAATCACCTTTACTGTATTATTATGATTACTTGGCCTGGAGATTAACTTAAATTAACCAATATGAAAGATACAGAAGAAAAACATGCAGAGGGTTTGGGACACCAGGATAGACCTTTGCTATTCCAGTATTATGGATGACACTAGAGGCAGGGGTTCAGCTGTGATATGCTGCTGAGTTACAATCAATATAGTTAGAGGGCTTGGTTTCACATCTAGGCTTAGTGGCACAGTATCATCAGCTATGTATGTGGAGATCATTGAAAAATAGTGATAAACTTGACAAATAATGTCATGTATTTTTGTGTTAAGTTTAATAAAGCCTTAAAAATTATTTGGCAGAGTGACTTCAGCAGGAGAGGAAAAAAACATACACACACACACACACACACACACACACACACACACACACACACACATATATATATCTAAAGAAGGTCAGCTACGATGACCAAAGAAAGTATTTTAGTTTGTACCCTGATTTTCCCACCCCCTTAGATTGGAAAATTAACCAGTTTGTCACATTAAATTTACTTCCCCTATTCATTGTCACAAATTCTATTTCAATATTCATTTATTAGAAAGTAATGCAAACTGCTGAGAAAGTCTGTTTCAGGTGTGAAATCATGAAGGAATCTCTTCAGTACTGTAGGTAAACAATTTGGAGTGTATTACCTTACTCTTATCCCTGGATAATTATTTTAGTGGATGACTACAGGCAAACAGATACTATCATTTTATAAGTGTCTCCTGAGCAGCAGAAGTTTTCCTGTTGCTCCAGATTGCTATTTATTCTCTAATGATATTATACAGAATTGTTTGGAATGAAAGCTTAAGTAATCATCAATAGAGCTAAAAGGACCATATGATTGTCTTCTTTTTTAATTTGCATACTTAAAATGCAAATATTTAATAGAATTATTTCATCAGTCATTATTATCTAGCAATGCATAAACAAAGAAGTGTGGATTGGATATTAGGCCATTGCCTTTTCTCACCATACTTTCAACAAAATTATGTTGAATTATATTTGCTATTAACAAAAGGCTCTTCATAAGTACACAATTAAGATGTCACTATCCTCTTAAAATAGCCCTAGTAAAAATATGATAAATTATTTCTTTCTAAATATGCTAAAGGCAAAATTTATTCCAAAATTGACAATTATCAAGACCACGGGATGCCATAATCTTTTACATTATACAAACAAAAACTTATCCTTTGTTCATCAAAGTGCAGACATGGATCTTAAAGCTTCACTTCTAG
This sequence comes from Lophiomys imhausi, assembly GCA_907164525.1. Lineage (NCBI taxonomy): Eukaryota > Metazoa > Chordata > Mammalia > Rodentia > Muridae > Lophiomys > Lophiomys imhausi. Next base: position 3,724,886 of record CAJQZJ010009486.1, on the reverse strand, counting down.
TTAGTGTTCTTTGTACAAAAGTTACATTCTTGTTTTTTTTTAATTTTTGTGGTTTGTTTCATTTTGGAAATCTCTTCCTAATGCCTCAGTTTGTTATTTTTCCATCTAATTTCTTAGCAAAAATTCTGTTTAAATGTTTCTTTGAGACCCACTTCTAAACAAGAGTCTTTAGCAGACAAATAGTTTATATTGCACTAACTATTGTGTGATACATGATTGATAACGTAAAATGGAAATAAAGAAAATACACAAGTTCATATGTGATAGAATATGATGATAGAATAGATGGGAGCTAGGTAGGCAAAGGGAAGAGACATCATAATATTAGGAAAATTCTTCATATATTTACTCTTAGTTATCTTACTCTTTTCTATATTGATGCTTTATGGAATAAAATATCATCTTATCTCCCTGTAATGTGTACCATTATAGCATTCCAATTTTCACAATTCAGGTGGAAATCTCTGAGGACATTTACTCTCGCCTACAATAAGTTTCATCCTATAATATGTAAGATGGCACTGGTATGGAATTGGGCAGAAATTTGACTTTAATAACCTGTTATGACTTTGTCAAAACTTTAGCATGTCTACTTTTGTAGTTTTAATACCCACATTAACAACGGAATCAAATAGTTTATTCCATAGTTTTGCTATCAATAGAATTTATGCACAGTTACTATTTGACTCACAATTTATTTCAAATCCTTCATGTCATAGGATATCAGACCACTAGTAAAACTATTACATAACTACATAACTCAATGGATCAGAAAATATTTTCAAAAACTAATAGAAGAAAATTCCCTAATTTAAAGGAGGAGATACCTATGAAATACCAAGAAGCATTTAACACAGCAAAGGGATTATACTAGAGAAGAAACTCCCCTCAGCACATCTTAATCAAAATAATCAACATACAGAACAAAGACAAATTGAAAGCTGCAATGGGAAAGACCAAATAATACACAAAAGCAGCTTTATTTGTATTGCACCTGCAATCTCAATAGAAAAGGTCTTAGACACATGTTATGTAGACTGTAAAACATGAATGTCAGCACAAACTACTGTACTCAGCCAAAGCTTCAATCACCATGATTAGAGAAAATAAGACATTACATAGTAAAACCAACTTTATGCAAAGTCTATCTATAAACCCAGTCCTACAGAAGAAGCTAGAAGAAAAAGTCTAACCTAAAGAGTTTAGTTATAACAATGAAAATACAAATCTGAACAGATGAACTAAAATTGAAATAATTCTCTATCATATCTTACTACCACAGATTAAATCTGGATATTAACAAACAGAAGAAACAACAAAATCTTACAAACTCATGGAAACTGAATAAATCTCTACTGAATAAAAAAAATGGATCAAGACATAAATTAACAACAAAAGAACAACTTTCTAGAATTGAATCAAAATTTTGTTTTTTTTTTCCTTGCTGGCCTCACACTCCCAGAATAAAGACTTGTGAGACTCAAAATATATTTACAAATACCTAGACCATAGAGCTAGGCTTTAATCTGACTAGCTCATACCTTCAAATAACACTTTTAGCTGGGCGTGGTGGCGCACGCCTTTAATCCCAGCACTTGGGAGGCAGAGGCAGGCAGATCACTGTGAGTTTGAGGACAGCCTGGTCTACAAAGCGAGTCCAGGACAGCCAGAGCTGTTACACAGAGAAACCCTGTCTATAAAAACCAAAAATCAAAACAAACAAACAAAACAACAACAACAAAAAAAAACCCCTCATTTATTCTAATCTAAGTTGTGCTATGTTGCTGGTTTTCTCTGCTCAAGTACCATGCGTCTCTCCACACATCTTCCTAATGAATCTCCCACCGGGCAATATCCCAGAATCCTTTCTGCCTACCAGGTGTCCTACCTTCTATTCTACCATTTCCTATAGGTCAAAGAATTTTTTCATTGATGGATAAATGCATCCATACAATACACAATACACAAGATATTCCTCCTACATTTCCCCATTTTAGTCCAATAAAAAGCTCTTTTTTCTTTCAATAACAAATGATATAGCAATTATGAAACAATTATGAAAAATAAGGTATCATATACATTTATAGCATTCAATCCATATTTATTTGTCAATTTAGGAAAAATATTTTATTATTTATCCTATCTTGTTGTGTTCAAAGTTTTGAACCTAACTCAATTTCTATCCTAACTTGTACTAACAACCTAAAAATATCTTCTAAAACACCTTTTCAGATCCTTAACAACTTAAGCTTCATAGGGAGACTATAGCTATTCTTCAACCCCATAAGAGACTTAGGAAGGAAAATTATTAACTAAGTCTGCAGGAAGTAGAGTTGAGCAGCTCTTGGTACTATGTGACAGACATGTGGCTCCCAGGACAGCTACCAAGAATTCTCTATAACATTGGAGCACATATCTTCAGTCTATTGCTCTAGTATTTCTGACAGACATATTTGTGAAGCAGGATTTATGAAAGACTTACCTATCCTGTGTTGACATAGCTTGGCAGTTGACTTTGCCTGTGTCCAAGCTTGTTAATTTTGGATAGCATTTTTCCTGTAAAGGAAACAAGGGAAATTTTGCCCATTGGCAGCTTGCAATAATAGAAGGCATTTCCTAATGAATATTCTTCAATAGTCATTCTTCTTTCAAGTAGAACAGAGTGCTGCCAGGAGCTGACATATCTCAAGTCAAAGGGACTTACCTTAATAAAATAATCTTCAAATGCCATGTTCTGTAGGTCTCTGAGGTTTTCTAAGATCATCCATCCATCTATCTATCTATCTATCTATCTATCTATCTATCTATCTACTATCTATCTATCTATCTATCTATCTATCTATCTATCTATCCATCACATCTTCTTAGGGAATAACTCTCCTGTCCCAGAACACTTTCGCCTACTCTTCTACCTTCTATTATACCCTTTTCTATAGGCTATATATTTTACTGACATGTAGATACATCCTCACAATACACAATATATTCCTTCCATACAAAATGAGTATACAACATAGACAGACTTATGGAATACAATGAAAACAGTTATAATATCCCATTTCATAGCATTATATAAAAAATCAGAGATATTTTACATTATCAACTTAACATTACACAAAACACTCTAGAACAGAAAGAAAGAATCAGAATCATACTCATTAAGAGTAGAAGGCAAGAAATTAATAAAATTCAGGACTAAAACCTGTGAAATAGAAACAAATGATCAAGCAAAAATTAATCAAGGAAACAGTATTGGTTCTTTGAGAAATCAGTAAGATTGAGAAAACATTATCCAAATTAAGAAAAAAATCATAGAAAGAATAATAATATTAACAAAATTAGAAACAAAAATGGGTCTATAACAACAATACTGAGGAAATGTGGAGAATAATATAGACACATTTGAAAAATACATGCTGTACCATATTGAAATATAAAAATAAATGAGTTTTTTAAATAGTTATCATTTACTAAAGTTAAATTGGGAACCGAGAAGCAACATAAACAGATATATAATACCTAGTGAAGTAGAACCAGTCTTTATAATTCTCCCAATCAAAAAAATTTTAAAAATAAAAAACAAAACAAAACAAAAACAAAAACCAGGCTAGTGGTTTTACCACAGAATACTGCCAGACCTTCAAAAAAGAGTTAATACTTATACTGTACAAATTATTTGACAAATATAAATAGAAAGAACGTTAACAAGATAATTTTATTTGGCCACAGTTACCATCATACCCAAACAATATAAAGACCCAGCAAAAAACAATTACTGACTAATTTCCTTATGAATAAATATGCAATATTCCTTGATAACTATTTACAAATAAAATCCATGATCACATCAAAAAATCATCCACCATGATCATGTAGGATTCATCTCAGAATTGCAATTTCAAAACATATAAACCATTGTGTAAAGAAAGTGAAAGGCAAAAGTCACATATTCATCTTATAAATGCATAAAATTCCTTTGACACAATCCAACATTACTTCATGATAAAAATCCTAGAGTGTTTAAGAAGGCAAGGGACTGACCACAGCAGTCCAATCCTATAAACCCCATCAAATTAGATGGGGAGAAATTCAAAGCAATTCAATTAAACTCAGGAGTATGGCAAGGCTGTTCACTCTCTCCATACCTATTCAATATAGCACTGTAATTCTTAACTAGAGCAATAAGATATCTGAAGGATATATAAATTGTAAGGAAAGAATAAAGTATATTTATTTGAAGATGATATATTAGTATACAAAAGTAATGCAAAAATTTGACTAGGAACACTTATAGCTCATAAACACTCTCAACAAAATAGGTAGCTAGAAGATTAACTAAGATAAATTGGTAGCTCTCCTAAACACAAATGACTAATGGTCTTAGAAAGAAAGCAGAGAAGCAACACATTTCACAATAGCTTCAAGTAGCATAAATAAATTTGGAGTATCTCTAATCAAGCAAGTGAAAGACTTGTATTAAACTTAAATTCACTGAAGAAAGAATTTGGCAAAGAGCCAGAAGATGGAAAGATCACCCATTCTCAATGATGGGTAGATTTAATATAGTAAAATTGGCCATCCTACCAGAAGAAATCTACAGATTCAATTCAATCACCATCATATCTCTAACACAATTCATTACAGATCTCAAAAGGACAATTTTCACTTTAATATGATAACACACACACACACACACACACACACACACACACACACACACACACAAAGATAGCAAACACAATCATTAATAAAAGAACTCCTGTAGGTATCATTATCCCCAATCTCAAGGTGTACAATAAAGCTATAGTAATGAAAACACCATGGTATTGGCACAAAAACAGACAAGTTGATCAATGGAATACAATTGAAGACACAAACAGAAATCCACATACTTCTGGACACATGAATTTTTATAAAGAGATCAGAAATACACACTAGAAAAAGAGAGCATCTTCCATAAATGTTGCTGCACAAACTAGATATCTATCTGCACATAGAAGAATCTGATATAAAACCACACTTATCATTCTGAACAAAATTAAACTCCAAGTGGAGTTGAGATGACCTCAACATAAAACTAGGAAAATGGAATCTAATATAATAGAAAGTGGCATATATCTTAGAACAGTTACTGTGATGTTCCTGCAGACAGACTGTTGACCAGTTATCCTCAATAGACCTGCCCTTGAGGACTGTTATCCATCAAAAGTTCTTAGGGTTGGTAGAGTGGTAGGTATTAATAAATATAGGTTAAAATTTTTGTTTGAAAAACTGAGAGGTTTCCACATGGAAAAGGGCATTGTCATTTGGACAAAGTGAAAACTGACAGAATGGGAAAAGATTTCTACCAACTGTAAATTACAGTGAGAACTAATATATAAAATATTTGAAAAAAATGAAGGACCTACATATAAAGAAAAGAAATAGGGCATTTTTAACATATGGCTTACACCTGTAACTAGAGAAATCTCTATAGAGAAACATTAAAGAACTGAGAAACACTTAAAGAGATGTTCAACATCCTTAGCTATCAAAAAGTATAAATTAAAACTACTTTGAAATCTCATCTTATATCAGTCAGAATGGTTAATAAGGTCAATAACACAAATTACAATTCATGCTTGTGAGGATCTAGAGTTAGGTGAACATTCATCCACTGCTGCTGGGTGTGCCAACCTGTGCAGTCACTGTGGAAATCTATGTGGTGGTCCCTTAGGAAGATGGCTGTCCACTAGAAGATGCAGCTATGCAACTCTTGAGTATGTACCAAATGGATGCTTCACCTTACTATAAATAGACCCTTTCTCTATCATGTTTATTGATGCTTTATTAATAATAACCAGAAACTGGAAACAAACTACATGTCTCTCAAACAGAAGAATGGATAAAAGAAATGTGATACATTTGCACAGTAGAATACTGCTCAGTCATAAAAAAATACTGATATCATGATATTTTCATGAAAATGAATGGAATTAGAAAAAAATCATCCTGAGTGAGGTATCTCAGATTCACAAAGTTAAATATTGAACATTTTCTCTTATATTTGGACAATAGCTCTGAAGTCACTGATAACTAAGCTATAATCCATAGAACCACATATGGTAGATATAGAGTTGTTGACTAGAGGAAACAAATAGATCATGCTAGGAAACAGAATTAGAATAGATAATTATAGATGGATGGGCTGTGTGGTTAGACTATGAGGATCTAGTTGGAAAGGGGAGTGAAGAGCGGCTTTTAAAAGGGAATACAGGGAAAGATAAATTAAAAAGCATTTCAAGGGTTGTATGTAAACCTTATACAGTAGAAAATTAATATATATATTTGCATGTATATGAATGCAATCTAAAGGAAATTGCCAAATGGGAATCAGTAACTGGATATCTTTTGTCACCAATGGAAGTTTCTAGTACTGGAATTGGTTTACATCTAATTGATGGTTGTTGGCTAAAGAGGATCCATGGGAATCCACAAACAACAGAGGTTGCTGCCAGGACTATAGGCTGCTGTCCACAAGCTGACAACATGGTCTTTTTGCTAAAAACAACACCTTTACAAATAACTGAACATTAAAATATCAAGCTGATGCCCACATAGAGGCATTACCCCGAAGTTCTAGCATGTTTGACAAACAAAGGTACTCTGAACTCTACAAAAAGAAAATGTGCACCTCCCACTAGCCATAAACCTTTTGATCAACAATGGTGTACTTCCTTCAATATATGCTAGGGCAATGGTGGCACAAAGCTTGTGGGAGTAAACAGTCAATAACTAATTTGACTTAAATCCCACCTCATGTGATAGACATCATTCTTGGCATTGCTTGGTTACCAAGAACCTAAGGTTAGCCCAGGGAATTATGGTACAATAAAATAATACATGAAAAAGATAAAAAAGAAAGGAAAATGAATTAAAACAAAACAGTATAAATACATGTAGCAATAAAATGTGTCCTGATTACATTTATGCTGTACTCATAGATCAGTGCCTTGGTCAGCCATTATCAGAGAACTTTCATCCAACAAGCGATGTGGATAAATAGAGAGAGCAGCAATCAGACATTACAAAAAAAGTGAGAGGCATTGGAACTCAGCCCCAAATGGGAGGCTTGTCAACTTCTGCTCAGAGGGAACCCTAGAGAAAAGAAGCCAAATAGTGTAGGTGATGGAGAACTCAGGGAAAACAAAGTCTTCTTTATCAACATGAGCAAGGCTCATATGAATCTACAGATGACTGAGACAGCAAGTACTATGATCACATGGATCTTAGCTAGGTCCTTTGTGTATATATTATGACTCCTAGTTTACTATTTTTGTGGGATTGATTCCTGAGTGCACTGGTGAATAGGTATCTGATTAGTGTGCTTCTAATAGGCTTTTTTTCTTCTGGTAGTTTATCCTGCAAAACTTTGATGTGATTATTGATCAATGAAATCAAATTGAAGACCCAGAAATGAACAGACACACCTATTATCACTTAATTTTCCACAAAGAAGCCAAAACCATATAATGGAAAAAGGACAGCATCTTCAACAAATGGTCTGGTCTAACTGGATGTCGACATAAAAAAGAATGAAATTAGACCCATACTTATCACCTTGCACAAAACTTAAATCCAAGTGGATCAAAGACCTTAACATAAAGCCAGAGACACTAAGTCTAGTAGAAGAGAAATTGGATAAAAGGCTCTAACACATTGGCAAAGTTGACAACTTATTAATCTTATTACATTTTATTTTTTATATTTTAATATTATGTCTTAGAAGCCTAAAGGAAGTGGATCCAAGGGAGGGCTCTAGGGAGAAACTGGGAGGAGTAAAGGGAAGAAAAACTGTAATCAAGATATATTTTGTGACTAATAATCTTTTTTCAATGAAGGGGAAGACAACTAAAATTTAAACAAATTCATGGAGATAAAATATAAAATGAAAAATAAATCATTTATTTCTACATGAGTTCTAGTATTAAAAAGTCTAACTGCTCAGGCTTTCAAAGAATTCAGTATTGAAATTGGTTCTAATGCATTGTGTAGGGTATCTATCTTTCCAGGTACTATCTTACCATGGAGTTGTCATTACATAAAAATTGTCTAAATATTTCGACTACTTGACTGACTGAGTTTCATGAGAAGAAATTCTATGTCTTCTTGTTCCTTGTTTGTTCTGAACATGTTACAAAGAGTGGTTCTGAATGGAAAGCCAGTAAATAGCTTTCAATTTTAAAATGTTAATAAAAGAACACATTTTTGCTAATTACTAAAAATTCTAATATAAGTTAGTAGCATTAAAAAAAAACCCAAACCGAAAAACATCCCATTTTCACTCATTTTCTACATGATAATAAAAGATTTTACATTAAAACCCCTCCATAACTGCCAAAATGTCATTAGTAGTTAGTACCCAAATATTCAACACATCAGCCCCCAGGGAACATTTCATATTCAAACAATAAGAATACCTATGGATATGTCACATATATCATTTAGAAAATGATTGGATGCTGGTATCAAGTCATGTAGTCTTGTTTTGTCATGTTTGAAAGTGCTTCATCATCAATGTTTTCAGGATATTTGTAAAACATTTTAATAAGGTATTAATACTATATCATAAAATGCTGAATATATTTTATCTGGTTAATGAAATTTAAATAAATTATATTTATCTAAATCCATACATTATGTTTTAAATATCCACATATATGGCAATCCAAGACTATGCCTACCTAAAACCACTTCAGATTTTCAAGTTCAGAGACAGGATCTGTAATATGTGTTGTCATTGGTCTTTTTAAACAAAGTTCAGCACTGAGAAACAAAGTATAATAGGAGAAGCTTTGTCTTTTAAAAAATATGTGAAATATGTTTCTAAGAAATTATCCTGTAAATCTGCCATGCATAGAATAGTAATGGTAATCTTATTATTTTGAATATTGCAATCAGGATTTAGTTTAACTTCAGTCTTTTGCACAGCCTGCACATTACCAGTTTCTCTTGGCAGCAAAGATAGAATCATTTTTTTTTTTTAAGATGAAAGAACACCAACCGACATAAACTGTTTAGGATAATTAAGAAACGGAAACTAATAGTCATGAAAACGTGTAATTTTGTTAGTTACTATGACAGTCTATCACAGTTATTTTCTAAGCTACTCAGAAATCAAGTTGCTAAGAGACAAGCAATATTTGCTTATCTAAATATAAGAGATAGATAGGGCATCTTCAAAAGCCTCAAGAGATCTGCAGAATATGGCATTCAAAGATGTTTTCTTAACTTAAGATTTTTTGATATCGAGACATGTCAGCTCCTGGCAGCACCCCCTATTCTACTCGAAGTAGAAGATGAGCATTGAAGAATCTCCAGTGGGAGATGATTGAATTGGTGGTAAGCTGTTCTCTTGGCAAGAAAAACCCCTTGCTTCAACTGTAGACAGACTTCTGTCCAAAAAGGACAAAACTTGGAAGCAGATAAGTCGACAGCCTAGCTCTGCCAAGACAGGGTAGGTAAGTCCTTCATAATTCCTGCTCTACAACCAATGTCTGTCAGAGAAATGGGGCCAAATGGCTGAAGATTGATGCTGTAATGTATGGAGAGAAAATGGGAACTGTCCAGGCAGCCACTGGTATGTCATTTTTTAGTTTTGGAAGCTGCAGGCCCTGCACTTCCTATATAATCAGACATATTTATCCCTCTCAGGTCTCTGAGGTGGTTGAAGAATAGATAGCTAGAGTGTCATAGTTAAATTTTGAGTTGTTTAGGAATCAAGAGGGCGTTCTGGATCTAAGAAGATATTTTTAAAATTATGAGGCAAGTTAGTATGAAAGCTGAGTTAGATATAGAACTTTAAACTCATGGAGATGGTTAGATAGTAGAATGTTAAAGTCAGGTGCCAAATACATATGGACTGGACATTGGGAATGTATGCTAAGCCATATAACTCTTATAATTGTGGCCTATTTATTTCTGTTATTTTGTATTGTATTTATAGTTATAAGAAAAAGAACCATTTTTTTGGACTGAAAGGGAGAGCTGTTGGGGGGAAAAAAGAAATACC
>CAJQZJ010009486.1:3683601-3714735 GCA_907164525.1 Lophiomys imhausi | reverse complement strand
AGGGTGGGACTGGAGGGGGGAGTAGGGAGGGGATTATGATTGAGATGTAACTTGAAGAAATAAAAAATAAATTATTTAAAAAAAGATGAAAGAACACTCTCAATAAATTTTCATTGCTCAAGGCAGAGAAAATGCTCAAATGTAAGCTCTAAATTGGTTGGAACAGTAGACATTCCTTGGCATTCCCTGTGTGGTATATTAAACAAAACTGAACATTTGATTTTAATTAGAATATTTAATTAAATCCTACATGAAATCTATGGCAGAGTTACAAAAGGAGATGGAATATTGCAGTTAAAATAGTTACAAAGCAAATACTGATCACCAAAGAGATCATTTATAGAATTTTTTGGCCATAAAGCTATGATGGAAAATGGTTGAATAGAGATATTAGGAATTGCCCAATGAGCAGAAAAATTATGAAAGATTATAATGCTTGAAAATAAAATAAATAATTATATACATAGTGATATTCATATAAATGTGTTAATAAAACAAGTTACAACTTTAATATTAAAAGTTTTCTTCCAATGACCTTAATGATATACAATATATTATGCAAATACTTTGATTAGCTATGTTCCCATATAGCACAAATATCCAGCTGATTGTGTTTAACAAATTTCGAATCTTTTTCAAATACTTTTTTTTCTATTGCTACTCCTTCTCCTATCTCAGTATCAGTTAGCCTCCAAATGATTCACCAATGGAGCTGGAGAGATACTTTAATGGCTAGAACCACATAGTACTCTTTTAGAAGATATGAGATGCGTTTCCTAAATTCATGTTAAGCAGCTGAGGTTTGACTAGAATGCAAGTTCCAAGGTGATCTCATGACTCTGTTCTCCATGGGCTTCTTCCCTCACATGAACATACCCGTACAAAGAGACACAAACACCCAACTAAAAAATGAAAATAATAATAACTAAAAATAAAAAATCTGCAGGTATTGCCATCCCTGATTTCAAGCTACTCTACAGAGAAATAGTAATAAAAATTGCATGGTATTGGTATACAAAAAGACCAGTTGATCAATAGAAATGATTTGAAGACCCAGAAATAAACCCACACACTTATGTTCACTTAATTTTTGAGAAAGAAGCCAAAACCATACAATGGGAAAAGGAAAGCATCTTCAACAAATGGTGCTGGTCTTACTGGATGTCAACATGTAAAAGAATGCAAATAGATTCATATGTATCACCTTGCACAAAACTTAAGTCCAAGTAAATAAAAGACCTTAACATAAAGCTAGACACATTAAATCTAATAGAAGAGAAAGGGGAAAGAACTTCCAACTCATTGGCACAGGTGACAACTTCCTGAACAGAACCCCAATAGCTCAAGCCCTAAAACCAACAATCAATGAATGGGACCTCATGAAACTGAAAACTTCCTATAAGGCAAAGGACACTGTTGTTAGGACAAACCAGTATACTACAGATTGGGAAAAGAATTTTAACAACCCCACATATGACAGAGGGCTAATATCCAAAATTTATGAAGAACTCAAGAAATTAAGCTCCAAGAAACCAAATAATCTAATCAAAAATAAATACAGAGCTAAATTCCAACTCAGACCTGTCATAATGACTAAAATAAAAAAACTGAAAGAACAGCACACTCTGGAAAGGATGTGAAGAAAGAGCAACAGATATCCATTGCTTGTGGGAGTGCAAACTTGTGCAAACACTATCGGAATCAGTATGGCAATATCTTAGAAAACTTAGAATAGTTCTACTTCAAGACACAGCAACACCACTCCTGGACATTTGCTCATAAGATTCCTCACCAAACTGCAAGAATATCTCCTCAAACATATTCATAGCAGTTTTATTTGTAATGGCTAGAAACTGAAGCAACCCAGATGTCCCTCCACGGAAGAATAGATAAAAAAAAAAAATTGTGGTACATTTACACAATGGAATATTACTCAGATACCAGAAACAAGCATTTATAATTCTATCCATTTGCTGCCCAATGTATAGAACTAGAAAAGCTCATCCAGAGTGAGCTAACCCAGTCCCAGAATGATGCTCATGGGATGTATTTACTTATAATAGATTTTAGCCATTTAGTATGAGATAACTACCCTATAATGAACAGACTGAAAGGAACAGGAACATGGACTTTGTTACATGTTTTTGGGACACTTTGTCCTAGTGGAGCTTTCATGTAGGTCCCCCGTGTAAGAGGAAACTCTTAGCCCTCATATGACTGATGAACTGAGAGGGGCTGAGATGTGGGGTCACCCCACACTGGAGGAATAGGATAAGTAGGAGAGTGGGGAGAGGGTGGGAAGGTAGGACTGAGAAGGGTGGAGGGAGGCGGCTGTGTGGGAGATGTAACTTGAATTGATAAACAAACATAATTTTTTTTAAAAAGTCAAAGGCAGATAAAAATTAAAAAAATTCTACCAAATATTTGTATTTGGATTACAGCTATGTAACTCTTCCTCCTATTGTGTTTCTTTGTTATTAAGTAATGTAATGCTTGGAGGAACTTCCTCAGGAGTGATGACACATTATACTATGTATTAGACACATCAGTAATGTATGGGTAATAGTAAATGTAGTATTCTAAAATGAGTTTTGATTTAATCCAAATATTTAAAGAAATGACACCCTAGAGTCAGAGCTATTGTTAACTACCATGAGTGTTTTGGAGTTGAGTTTTTTTTTTATAATATTTGTTATATACTTAGGGATTTTGAAGTAATTTTGTCAATAGTTTCTATTTCTAACTTTGTGCAATCCTAGTTCTTAATTAAAACTTTTAAAGATTCCAAGTTGGAAAGTATTTCAATGACTAAGCAATAGATTTTAAAGAAATGTTGAATTATATTAACAATTATGCTCTTTAGTTCTAGAATTTATATGCATAATTAGGAACCTAGTAAAAGAGTATATCATATGTTTTAGTGCATTCTAACATTTACATTTTACCAGTTTATCTCCAAAACTAAAGGGTTTTTGAATTACTATTGTGCAACAATAGTAACAGTCAATTCTGAAGTCATCATATTAAGAGTGATTATTTTTTATAATGTCATTTTAAATACAAATATTTGTAAAGCAGATTCTTCAAAGACACATTATGGCAATTTGAGTAATCTTCAAAGTAAGTTCATTGCTTGATAGAGAAAGTAGATTTTAGAACTAGCACCAAAATCTCCCAGTTGAAGGAAACTACTATATCAGGACCTCTTCTTTTGACTCAGCAAACTGTATTTTTTAGGACTGTCATGGTTTTTATATTTATAGCCATGATTGAGGATATTCCTAAGGTGGCTATTCAGGACTGATAGGCATAGAACTGTATAGGGTAATTTGTAAAAGAAAGATTAAATAAGTAGAAAAGAGAATGATGAATTATCCATCAGGGGAAATTTACTATAATAACTACAGGCTCATGGACATAGACAACTGCTCCATGGTCCCAAAGTGAGTGTTGGGAGGGTGAGAATCATGGACATAGGCAGTCATGATAGGGCCTCAAAGGGACAAAAAGTTTTCAGCCAATCAGTTTCATTATGAAATTCCAGAATATTGAATGATGTCATCAAACAACAAGCAGCTTGAGGGATTTTGGTGGGGGCTGGGGGAGGCTTCAATTTATAGAATGAAGGGAGTGTCTGAATCTTCAAGTATTTGACTTCTGGGCTAGGCTAGCTCCATATGTAACTTAGACTACATCCTAGAAATAATTAAGGGACTGCTAATGACTAACCTTGGACTTGGTCTAAAAAGTAAGGAATAAAAGAGGCATTCAGCTATAAGACTAGGGAACACTTCAAGGCCACCTCACATATTATCAACTCTCTGCCACAGATATCATGGTTTCATAGCCTGGTTTCTGAGAGTAGGAAGTGTGATCTAACAGGCAAATGTTTCTAGTATTTACTAAAAATTATAAGTGCTGAGGATACTAAAAACCTACTATTTTAACTTTATATGAATTCTGTGTGGAAGTGATTAATTGTATTATAAGAATGCAAAGAGAAGATAAAGTGAAACACTGTAAACATTGAATGGCATTGTAAGATACCAGGTTTAGGTTAAGAGTTTTGTTTATCTTCAAATACCTTTTCTGTTCTTTTGCTCTGGCAAAGGTAGGCTGCTGGTGTGTTAATATATAAAACACTCAGGATTTTCCAAAGCTTCTTTTTCCCCCCATAAGCTTAAATCCTTCTTTGTAAATAGTTTCTTTTACAAAATATGATTAAGATAATTCTATTACTACCTGTATACCCTACCTGATCTACCTGTAGAGACTGATCATTTCTATTTCCATTTTATCTTCTACTTCATTAAAACTAGGCAAAGTTGGCATAAATATAAATGCAATGATTGTACCATTTGTTTTACCATTAGCAAATACCATGAACTTCTGTTAATAAAGGGGAAAGATTGTAAGAGCCAGAATACCAGGAAACCTGCTGTGCAACAGTATCTCTTAGAAATGGCTGCAGAAACAATATAAGAACAATGTCAATATGCTAATGAGAAAGTAGAAATGTGTCCCATCGTTAGACAAAGAAATAGAGTCAATTATTGACTGCTGGGATAAGGAGAATTAGTATCTCTAATGGATGAAGCCTATTATTGGTTTGGTTGTCCAATATAGAGTGGTCGGCCTTGAAACCATATATACACAAACACCAAAAACTAATTCAGCAGGTTGTATATATGTTGCTGTGTATAATTTATATATTATATTATATAAACACAGATAAATATACGTATATATGTAAGTAACAATAAAAAGCAAAGAATAAGGCTATTAATTTAAGAGGAGAGCCTGGGAGAGTTTGAGTGAGTGTAACTTAGAGAAAACAGATAAAAGAGAGGAAAGAGGAAAGTGATCCAAGTATATTTCAAATAAATCCATATTAAAATGAATTACAAAACACAAGAAGTATCATCAAATTAGGAATGTTAGTACTGTATTTTGATAGTACAGACATAGATTTACAACATATTTTCATACTAATTATATTATAATGGGCATCATTATAATCATAATAGTAATGGTGAAACATTTAATGAATAATCCTGTCACTCTTACGTGGTTTATATTTTTTCTGAATCAGATTCCACAAATGTAAGCATATTCTAGAAGGGACAAATAATAAATATGAATATCATAATTTTCAAATTCATAAGTGCAATCTTAAAAGTGTATGGTTTTATGTAAATGGTTTATTTCAGAAAAATATTGAATGATTTTTTTTTAGAATAAACAAAAGATAGCATAAGTTGGTGAGGGTGTGGAGAAAGAGGAATACTCCTCCATTGTTGGTGGGCATGCAAACTTGTAAAACACCTTGGAAATCAACCTGGTGTTATCTTAGAAAATTGGGAATAGTTTTACCTTAAGACCCAGTGGTACCACTCCTTGGTGTATATCCAAAAGATACCCCACCAAACTACTAGGACACTGAATCAACAATGTTTTTTACCAGGTTTATTTGTAATAACCAGAACCTGGAAACAACCCATATGTCCTACAACCTAAGAATGGGTAAAGAACCCGTGGTACATTTACACGATGAAATACTAGTCAGATATAAGAAACAAGGAAATCATGCAATTTGTAACTGAATAGATGGATCTAGAAAAGTTCAGCCTAAGTGAGCTGCTGGAAAAAGGTCTAATACATTGGTTTTGATAGCTGGTCTCAATGCTGAGATCTGGTTACTGCCCCTTTTGAAGCATTCTCTGATTGTTTAATAAAAGTTGTTGACGGCCAATTAGCTGAGCAGAAAGATTATAGGAAGGTGAGACTTTCTGAGACAGAAACAGGAACCCTGGGTTTTACACAAAGAAATCTCTCTTTCTGCCAGGAGACATGGAGGCAGACAGATGTGTCTGAGAGCTCTGCAAGGTACATCAGGTCACATGGCTGTTTGGGTTTAGGTGGTCCAGGTTAATTTAGATTAGGTAGTTGAGAGTCTGTTCAGCTAAGGGCTAAATGTTGAAACAGTAAAGGTCTTGGTGTATTTAATTACTGGGGAAAGGGCTGTGACAGCCTGTAGGCCACCAGGCCTATCAAAACAAATCCAGGCCCATCAGCTTCCTGCCAAGCCCCAGCAGCTATCCCTCCAGGTCGCCCATAATTCTGGTGGTCTAATCTAGTAGATTATATTTATTAATAAATATCAGGCAGTTGCACGGCCAAGCTGCCCTATCAAGTTGCCCCACCAGGTCTATAGGTTTCTAAGGCAGGTCAGGCCTGGCAATCTCCTGCCTGGCTGCCTGCTGCTCTGCTGGCCTAATATAACAACTTATTGTTATTAATGAAGATATCAGTTAACAGAGTTTAGGTTCCAGGTGGTGAAGGCTACCTTTGGACCAGGGCTTTTTCCCCAGGATAACTGAGCCCACCAATTAAGATGAGTAAGGACTGCTACCCTCCTGCCAGCCCAATAGCTGCTGTGATTGCCTAATCTTACAGTTTATACTTATTAATAAATACAATTGATAACTAAATTGCAGTTTCAGTGAGTTAACTCAGACCCAGAAAGTTACACGTGATATGTACTCTCTTATAAGTGGATATTAACCATGTAGCATAGGAAAACCATCCTACAACCCAAAGACCCAAACAGACAGGAACCTAGCAATACTATCCCATGAAAAACTCTACTCAGCAGTGAGTCATAGACCCTATTGCTTGTTAGTGTAACAACTTACCCTAGCTGGGCGGCCATATAATCCCCAGTACAAGAGAAAACTCTTAGCCCTCATGTGACTGATGAATTGAAAGGGTTTCATATTTGGGAATATTACTCATCTGAGGAAAAGGATAGCACAGAGATAGGGATGAGGGAGAGAGGAAGGATGGGACCTAGAGGGGAGGAGGTAGGGTACTTTGATCAAGATGTAACTTGAAAGGATAAATTAATTAATAAAATTAGCAACAAAAATTCAAGTGTTCTTATACATAATGTAAACTTCAGATGCTTCCAAAGCTTCATTAAATATTATTTGTTGGGGACGGTTTTCAGATCCTAATTGTCAGTCAAACTTATTCATTTCTGTTGTAAAGAGATCATATCTCCCAAACCAATTGCCTTGACAACACTTGTAACTGCTCCTGTAAGAAATCTGTAACTTCTAGTCCTGTAATTAACATCAAAAAACTCACTGGTTCACAAAGTTGGACTTTGATGGTAATCCATTCTTTGTTTTGTCATTCTTTTTCTATCTATGGTAAATAGGGATTTTTTCATATCTCCCCTGATAGCATCACGCAACAAAGGCAAAAATCTACTTTCTGGACTATCCAATATGTGCTCTATAAAACCTACATTCTCTCAGCTGGAGGCGGCTAAGCCTCAACAAGCATGTATCCAGAAAACAGCACCTCTGCCACTATAGAACTTCAGTTAGGAAAGTGTAAATTTCTTTGATTAAGAAACGTCAAAATATGGACAACCATAAAATAAGCTGCAATATAATCTTCTGTAAAATATACAATTCTTTGAAAAGAAGATAGGTATAGATTATATGCATATTCTAGAATAAATGTAGCACTGAAAAATCATCACTTACATAAAATTATGTATGTGTAATCTATTGGCATTAAAATATGCTACTTTTAGTCTAGAAAAGTGAAATTATTGTGCAATATAATTAGAAATATATATGTATGTAAATTTATGCAAATAAAGAAAAGAAATGTGTGAACTTATATGGTACTATTGGAGTCTATGTTCACCTTAAGAAGTTGTTGACAACCTTCATAATTCTTTTTGTTTGTATTAATATCTTTTAGTAATGCACTCATACACACTAGAATTCTAAGTTTAAATTGGATAGTGTAGAACAGAGAATGATGGAAAATCAGAACATGAATTTAATTTAAGCCACTAAGAACGGATATTATTAAAAAGACTTTTTCTTTGTTCAAGAAAAAGGTATGGAAATTAGTGAATGCAGAAGAAAGTTATAGCTGCTTCTCCAAGATGATCAGAGAAAGTCAGAGATAGAATTCAGCAAAGCAGCAACAACAAACAAGAAAATAACAATACAAATAAATAAGTATAAAAATCCCACAAAACCTAGAGGAGGATGTGGCCAACAGCAAGCTGACAGCATGAGAGCAGAGGCCAAATTTTCAAATGTGAATTATTTTAAACACTTAGATGACAGAGCGGCTCATAAACCATCTGCTATTTGCTGATCCATCTGTTGTCAACACAGACATTTAACACTCTTTGGTCTAAGAAACATCATCATTTACATTTTCTAAATTGGAAAATAATAGTGGTGATTTAAAGAGGCAGTATTTGATTATACCAAGCCATAAAATATCTGTTTTTAACCTTATTATTATTACCATTACTTATAATTAAGACAATATATCATCTTATTGATGTCTATACATAAAAATTTGTTTAGGTAGAAATATTAAATTGAAGATTAAGAAAAACATTCTTCTAGAATTCCTCAGCTCCTGAATATATAAATATTAAGCATGATATGTTCAATTTTCTAGATTTTGGGAAAAACTAGTTAATGATCATAATAAAATACTTTCCTATATGAATTATAAAAAAATTCTATGTTGACTAAATGTCATGTACTCAGTATAGCTGAAGGATGTGCAGTGGAATCAGTGAAGCATCTTTTTATATAATAACCGTTGTGTACAGGGGATATTTGGTTCATGTTGACCACATGTTTGTGATCTTCCTAATGCAGAAGGAAACCAAGTTCAGATATTTACTGAGATACATGTATTTTCAGTGTGTGTTTCTAATATTAACATATATCCAAACAGCATGTCTGTCCTATTTTTTTTCATTTTATTCATACAGCCCAATTTTTCCCCATCACCAGGCACTGAAAGTCCCCTTCTCCTCAAATATTCACAATTTCTTGTCAACGTTTAATGAAATGTTTTAGATCTCGATTCTATATATTACAAAAAAGATTCCATATTTGTCTATGAATCTGATTTATTTCAATCTGCATGATCATTTTCAGTTCTAACCATTTCACTGAAAATTAGGCTTTATCTGTCATTGATCTATTTATCATATATCTATATATCATCTGTCTAGCTATATAAAAATATATATTAATTATATATTATATATGTATAATTTATGTGTCCATATAATTTACATATAAATTTTCTTTTAGCCATTATTATTGATAGACCAGACACTTCCTCTGATCTCTTGTATTGGCTCTTATAGAAACATGAGCAAATATTGAAATATATACAAATAGAATTATGGTATGCTGATTTAGATTCCTTCAGTTACAAATCCTGAAGTAACATATCCTTTGTGTAGTTGACTTCCCCAGTGGCCTTGCTAATTTATTTTCATGTGATGTTTTTATAAACACTGACCTTTATCCTGGTAAGAAACCATTCCTGTTGACTTGACATGCATTCATTGTAAGTATCATATGAAATGTAGAAAAAAATTAAAATAAACTGTCTATTCAAGATGTCAACCCTCCTTCCATCCACTTCTATTTTCAATCCCTTATACCAATTCCATTTCTACAGTTTTATACATTGTCGAATATATATGAGTGTGTGTGTGTATATATATATAGGAATATATATGTGCAATTAAAAAAATTTCTTAGATGAGAGAGTGAGATGAGAATCATTGTTATATTATTAACCAAGCTTTACTAATATGTGGCTTGGACTGAGCCCAGAACATTTTGTCTAAATATAACTAGAACTAGGCATAGAAGCTTCTAGCCTGCGTACAATCTAATCACGTGCAAGTCCAAACCTTGAAGGATTCATTTTCCAGCCTCCGTCTGCTACCTAGCCTAGAATATTTTCAGACTCTGACAATTATTACTGAATAAACACACACTTTCAAGTTCTTTCTGAATTCTGGGTGAGTGGTTCAACACCTCTCCAAGCTGACTAACTCAAATTTGCTTCTCTCAGCTTCTCACTAAACTCCACAAACTGAACTGCACTGAACTCCTGGCAACAAACTCATGGAATTACATGAAACTGTACTGACAGTACAAACTCCTCTGTATTCCTACACTGTAATCTTCTCCTCTCTTCTATATTTACATTGTTCTTAAGTTACCTCTCTTTCCTGTCTGTTCTCATGGTGAGTTGGTCATATCCTACTTCTTCTTTATTCTGCCAAATCTGTCTCTCATACAACACTTTGTCTGTCCCTCAATTAGATGTTATTGTGATTATAGATGTGTACCAAAGTCATGTCTGTATTCCAACCAGAGGAATAAAATGAGTGTCCAGAGAGACTAAAGTTGAGTCTTCCAGCCAGGGGGATTAAACATGTATAATATAGGCATGTCTGCATTCCAGTTGGATCACCCAGATCTTTGGACATGACCATGTTACTGAATTAAAATTACTCTAAATTTAATACTTTGTAGTATATCAATGAGCTTGAAAATTGTGTACAATTCATTAGCCCACTTGTTAACTGAGTTTATTACTCTCTTTGTTTTCAATATTAGAATCTTTTATAAATTCTAAATATTAATTTAATGTAAGCAAAGGTAATCTCAGATTCTTACACTATCTATTTACTTTGTTTATTATTTATGTGTGGCCCAAATGCCTTTTAACTTAATTTTTTGTGTCTTGATTTTTATTTCCTTTCTGACTAGATTCTTCTTTGTAGTGTTATTAGCTATGTCTATATCTTGATATTTCCCTCTGTCTCAGGTCTTACACTATACTAATTTACATTACATTATATTGATCAAGTTTTTTAGAATCCTGTTTACCAGAATCTAAATATTTGAAATGTTTCTTGCTGTAAATATCTGGTCTTGTCTTTGTTGGTGAGTGTTCTGTTCTTTCATTGCTCAGTGCTCTGGGTTCTAGCCAAGTGTAGTGGCTATGGAGTCCCTCAATCGAGCCAAATGCAGTCACTGTAGGGATATTACTCAAATGTTGTTTGGATATTTCTTGTCCTGTAGATTTTCTTTTAAGTTTGTTTTGTTTAAGAGGGAGGACAATTAAATGAAGTTAGGTGGGTAGAGAAGTAGAAAGGATGGGAAAGAAGTTGTGGGATAGGGAAGAAAAGGAACAAACCTAATGTTTAAAAAATGAAATAAAATTTTTCAAAAAATTGTTAATTCATTTTTACCAAATTTGAATGAATAAGAGTCAGGAATCTATGTCATTCTTCTATATTTGAATACCTAGTTTCCCAGATATAAACTATTTGGTGACTCTACCTTTCTAACACATAGGTTTTGGAATCTATGCTGTTTTTGTTTCTAGGTTTTGTCAAAAAATTAGTGATATTTTTATATACCAACAATAAACATGCTGAAAAAGTTCAGGCAAAGAAGCTCATTCACAATGGATTCAAATTTATACTCATAATGAAATCTGACAAAGAAAGTTGAAGCACTCTAAAATTAAGAATTTCAAAGATACATATCTTGCTAATTTTCAGAAAATGTTTGTAATTTCAAAAAAATTCTGATGGAATTATTAGTGTCTTATATATAAGGGATCATATCACCAGTAAATAGGGATAGTTTTACTTTTGTTGATAATAATTACACCCTTTCTTTGTCTTGTCTTGAATTTTACAATCCGAATTCTAGTACAGTGTAAGGAGGAACTCATTGGAAGGGTAACAAAATAATTTTCTTATAATTACGTATATAAACCTCATAAAGTTTCACTGATATATCAATTTTTTAAAATTTTACTCATATATTATTTAAATAAAAAAGTAAGGTGTCCGTCATGAAGATAAGGGTTTTATTTCAAGATCTGACATGAAAATTGTCATGGTTCCTTTCCTATGTAGTGCAGGAATATCAATCTGCATCTTTTACGAGATTGGGTGAAAGCATGATAAATCATAAAATTTTTAGATGTCGATATTAATATTATTTAAATAAGCTTTATACACTTTTAAATCCTTTTGAGATTCATTTACTTGTTTTTATTATTTCTTTTTTATGTTTATTTTTTACTACAAGTTACATTTCCATCAAAATCCCCTCCATCTACCCCTCCCAATTCCATCTTCCCACACTCTCCTCCTTCACTTACCTATCCTTCTCCTTCAGTGTGGAATGTCCCTACATATCAGCTCCCCTCAGTTCATCAGTCATGTGAGAGCTAAGAGCTTCCTCTTGTACTGATGTCCTACATGGCAGTTCCACTAGGGCAAAGTATTCCAATAACAGGTAATAAAGTCAGTGTTCCTGTGCTTTGCAGTGTGCTGGCTGTAGGATAGTTATCCTGTACTATATTGCTAAAATCCAGTTATAAGTGAATACACACCATATACATCTTGCTGGGTCTAGGTTAGCTCACTCAGGGTGAGCTTTTCTAGTTCCACCCATTTGGTAGCAAATTGCATTATTTCCTTGTTTCTGATAACTTAATAGTATTCCATTATTATTTCTTTAGTATGCATGGGTAGCTTGCAAGTATGTATGTGTATACACCACATGTGTTCTGTACCTTCAGCAGCCAGCATAGGGTATCAGGTGCCTTGAGTACTGAGTTATAGTTGACAACAATAATTAAAACCGCATGGTATTAGCATACATACAGGTTGACAAATGGAACTGAATTGAAGATCCAGAAATAAACACAAACATCTACAGACACTTGATTTTGACAAAGATGTCAAAACCATATAAGGGAGGAAAAAAAAGATTGTATGTTTAACAAATGATGCTGGTCAAACTAGATGTCTAAATGTAGAAAAGTGCAAATAGATCAATATTTATCACCTATCAAAAAAGTCAAGTCCAAGTGGATAAAAGACCTCAAAATAAAAATATATACACTAAATCTAATACAAGGGAAAGTGGAGAAAAGCCTTGAACTCACTGGCACAAGAGATAGTTCCTGAAAAGAACACCAATACCTCAAGCATGAAGATCAACAGTTAATAAATAGGACCTCAAGATATTGTAAAACTTTTGTAAGGCCAAGGACACTATCAATAGAACAAAGTGGTAACCAACAGACTGGGAAAAGATCTTCATTAACTGCATATCTGAGAGAGGGCTAATATTATATATATACAGTACTCAAAAATTAAACACCAACAAACCAAATAATCCAATTTAAAAATGGGGTACAGAGCTAAAAATGGAATTCATAATAGAGGAATCTCAATGACTGAGAAGCACTTAAAGAAATATTCAAAATCCTTTGTTATAATCAAGAAATCAAAATCACTATGAGACATCAATCAGAATGTCTAAGATCAAAAACTCAAGTGACTGAAAATTCTGGCAAGGATGTCGAATAAGGCAAATACACATCCACTGCTGGTGGGAGTGCAAACTTGTGCAACCAGATTGAAAATAATTCTGGCACTTTCTAAGAATATTGGGAATAGTTTAACCTCCAGACCCAGCTATACCACTCCTCCGCATATAGCCCAAATACATGTCACCAAATAACAAAGACATGTTATCAACTATGTTCATAGCAGCTTTATTCATAATAATTTTAAACTGGAAACCATCCAGATGTCCCTCACCTGAGGAATGGATAAAGACATTGTGGTATATCCATTCAATGGAATACTACTCCACTTTAAAAAATGAAGATATCAAGAAATTTTCAAACAAATGGATGGAACCAGAAAAGATCATCCAGAGTGAGCTAATACAGACCCAAAGACTTACATGGTATTTCCTCGCTCATAGGTGGATATTACCCAGTATGCACACACACACACACCCAAAAACCAAACAAACAAAAAAACTAAGTAACAAGGAGGGCTAAAGGGCACTTGAATCCCTCTGAGTAGTGGTGATAAAATAGACATCAGAATTGGATATAGAAAAGGATCTGGACAGGGACCCAACATTACTGCTATCTGAGAAGCCTTATATAACAGATTATGTAAACAGATGCAGAGACCCACAGCCAAACATTAGGAAAAAATCAGGGATTCTTGAGGAAAAGTTAGGGGAGGGTTTGAGGAAGCTAGAGGGATCAAGGACACCACAAGAATACTCACATATTCAATTAACTGGGACCCAAGGTGGCTCATAGAGAGTGAAACACCCACCAAAAAAACTTTCATGGACTCATCCTAGGCCCACTACATGTATGAAGCTAATGGACTGCATGGTCTTCAAGTGGAACCCCTAACAATTGGAAGGGGTCTATCTCAGACTTAGATGCTGTTGCCTCCCTCTGAAGCTCATTTTCCTAGCACAGCTGCCTTATCTTGCCTCAGTAGAAGAGGAGGCATTTAGTCCTAATGTGATTTGATGTGCCAGAGTGTGTTGGTACAGCACAGGGGGAGGGGAGTATGGGGGAAGTGGATGAGAAGGTCTGACTGGGAAGAGGTGAGGGGGGTGGTGGTGGTTGGAATGTTGAATAAACAAATTTTTAAAATTCTTTTTAAAAAAAATCCAGAAATACACACTGGAAAAAAAACATTTTTAACAAATGGTGCTAGTGAAACTGGAAGTAGAAGAATAGAAATAGACCCAGGGCTATCTCCATGCACAAAATTCAAGTCAAAGTCAAACAAAGACTTCAACATAAAACCAGATACAGTGAACTGATAAAAGAGCAAGTATGGAATAGTCTTGAATGCATTGGCCCAACAGACAACTTTCAGAACATAACATTGATAGTGCAAGCACTAAAATCAACAATTAATAAACAGGACTTCACAAAATTGAAAAGCTTCTTGTAAGACAAAGGACACCATTAGTAGAACAAAATAGCAGCCTACAGAATGGGAAAGTTGCTTGCTTTTTTTTAAATCTATGTGTCCAATAGAGGACTAATATAAAAAAATATTTAAAGAAGTCAAAAAAAATAGAAATTAACAAATAAAATAATCCAATTAAAATGAACAACAGATATAAATACAGAATTCCATCTTATACCTGTCAGAATGGCTAAGCCAATAATACAAATTATTGATCATCCTGCCTATGATGTGCTTGGCAGCTCATGCTGCCAAGGATTGCAGCAAGGGGAACACTCCTCCATTGCTGATGGGAGTGCAAATTTGTGCATCCACTATTAAAAAAAAATCTATTAGTTCTTGATAAAGTTGAAACTCAATCTACAAGACTCAGCTATAACACTCTTGAAATACACACAAAGTATTCTACATTATATCACCAGGACACATTGTCAACCATGTTCATTGCAACTTTGTTTATAATATCCAGGAACTGGAAACAGCTTAAATGTATCTCAATAGAATAATGGATAAAGAAAATGTGGTACATTTGCACAATGAAGTATCACTGAGCTGTTTAAAAAAATTATAAAATTTGCAGGCGTGTGGATAAAACTAGAAAAAAAAACATCCTAAGTGAGGTAACATAAACCCCCCCAAATAAGTATCATGTGTATTTGTTTATAAGTGGAAGTGAGTCATTAAATCATTAATATCACCAAACTATAACTTGTAGATGCAAAGAGGTTACGTGTAGAATCTCTTGTGCACTGTGTATAAACATCAACTGTCAATAAAAAGCTGATTGACCTATTAGCTGAGCCAGAAAATAGGAGGTGGGAGTTCTGGTAGGTCGAAAGTGATTTCTGGGACAGAGTCAAGTGCATGAGGAGGTTTAACCTGGACTCTGAGGAAGACAATCACATGAAACTTGGGTGATGTATCTTGCCATATGGCTGACATAGAATAGAATAAACGAGATTATAACTCATAAGTTAATCTTGGAACAAGCCAAAGCTATATGGTCTAATCATTTATTTATAATAATAATGAAGTCTCAGAATTGTTATTTCTGGGAACAGGGGTGCTGTTGGAAAACTACATATTTACTGATGACATCTAATGTGATAGGCATGTTATCCAAGCTTAGAGCCCGAGAACTCCTGGAAAAAAGGCAGGGAACAAACACTACCTCGAACAGTTTCCTAGCCAGGTGGAAAGGTCCCTTTAAGGAAGAGAATGAGCACAGAGAGCCTTATGCATGCCCCTCAGGGGAAAAACTTGTCAGAACTGTGCCATGCACAAAATGGGCCTGGGAAAAGTGGTGGCAGAACATGGAAGCATTTCTGGCTAAAAGGCACCTACTGCAGCACTGGAGGGATCTAGTCATAGTTGGGTGGTATAAGCTACAAATGGTGGACAAAAAACTCAGCACAATTTGGGTTCATGTGGGAGAAGCCTACAACCACCAAGGGGAAGATACTGACACAAGGGGATGAACTTAGCCTCCATAGATGCCTGCTGGATGAGGAATCTGCTGTCACACAGAGTGAGGCCGGGTAGGGCATTCCGTGAGGTATAGTTCTCAGTCACATGTGGGCCCAAAACTGCTGGGTACTGCCTGCATGGCCCCTTACAATTCTTCCCTTTAAGTGAAAAAATTGGGGGATGGGGAGGCAGCCAACAAACACCAAGAAGGCTGGGGCAGAACTAACTGCAGCATGAGGTAGAAGCTGAGAAGCACACAGAGCTCAGACATGAGACTCAGACCATGTAACTTTCTTTGAAATTACAATAAATTTTATATCATATGAATATATAAGTCCATAGTGAGAAAGTCTCTAAAAGAAAGGAAGAATTAGAGATTTAAAAGAAAAATATTTTGTATTTCAAAAATGGAGAGAATCACAATAATAAAATTCATCTGGATTTCATAATTTTGTTTTGTATATCAGCATAGAAATATGTTTCAATAATATTTATAATGTTATAAATTCTTTTTTAAGAGAGATCAGAATACAGCTGACTTAGAGAAAGAAAAGTACAAAAGGTTAAATGCTAGATGGTTGGTCATAGAACACATATTAGAGGATTCTTCAAATCAGAGTAACGAACCTTCAGAAGAATCGAATATTGAATTTACAATAACATCAAAAAAGATAGTTAGATGAAAAAAATCCACAAAGACTTGAGGAATCAAATGGCAACCCATAGAGTTGCAATATATTCAGCTAAGTATCCAGGTTGTACTTATGGATGCTACTTTCAAGCAATATCATACAATAGATTATGTGTTTCATTTTGTAGTAGAGAGTTAAGTGCATGTGTTGATGGACCATGCTATGGATAGGTGGACAGAATTCCAATAAGTTTTTGCCTTGAATTCTGAGAAAGATGATTGTGAGTTGCTCTCTATCTTGTAAATGCTTTTACAGATTGAAGTTGATATTTTAGACTTCATGGCATGAAATGTGGAATAGATATAGCTTCCCAACCTATAGATAAAACAATTATGGAGAGATTTAACAGGACTTTCAAGTAAATGTTTATAGAACAGAAGGTGGATATAAAATCTCCCAGAGATTATTTAAAAAATGCTTTATTGATTTAGCATTTTCAAATATCGATGAGACAAGTAGCACAGCTGTTGAAAAGCATTGGATTTTAGAGAGGACTGATGAATTATCTTATATACATATATGTATATAGATCATCATATATACATACATATATCATATATTATATTATTATATATATTATAATATATTATACATTTTATACACACACACACACACACACACACACACACACACACACACACACACACACATACACTAACCTTAGAATGGCAGTCAGGAAATACTGTATTGCATTGGAGAAGAAAATATATTTTTTTCAACAGGAGAAAAATTGTGTATTCCTTCCAAATTAAAAAAAAAAATCAGGTGTTACACACTGAAGATCTTGTCTAAAGACAGGAAGAAAAAATAAGAAGAAAAACAAAACAGGTAAGTATACATTGAACCCACTTCATGGGAATAGCTATAAGACTGGCTAGACATGAAAATGTATCCAGTCAGGACTTCAGCTAAGTATAGCCAATAAATATTGTTGACTACAAAACACTCAGGACTAATCATACCATCCTTTCAAAGGCATGATGAAAATGTATATTCGGTTATGCAATTTGCTCTAACATAAAACAGATATATTTCACCTGCTCCTATAAGAGCAGAAAATCATATTTAATTTATGTGTACACATTGTACATCATGTACATATGTTATTGCAGAAATACATATTAGGCATGAAATTTTGTTATACAATGAATAAATGGCTGAAAAAGAAAAAAGGAAAACAACTCCCTTCACATTAGCCACAAACAATATAAAATACCTGGGGGAAACTCTAACCAAGCAAGTAAAAGACCTGTACAACAAGAACTACAAGTCCAAGAAGAAAGAAATTGAAGAGGCCTTCAGAAGATGGAAAGATCTCCCATGCTCATGGATAGGTAGGATCAACATAATAAAAATAGCCATCCTACGAAAAAGCAATACACAGATTCAATGCAATTCCTATCAAGGTACCAACACAATTCTTTATAGACCTGGAAAAAGCTATTCTCAATTTCATATGGAACAACAAAAAACCTAGAATAGCTAAATCAATCCTGTACAACTGAAAAAAAAAAAACATCTGGAGGTATCACCATCCCAGATTTCAAGCTGTACTACAGAACAATAGTAATAAAAACAGCATGGTACTGGTATAGAAACAGACCAGTGGATCAATGGAATCGAATTGAAGACCCAGAAATGAACCCACACACATATGGTCACTTAATTTTTGACAAAGAAGCCAAAACCACACAATGTAAAAAGGACAGCATCTTCAGCAAATGGTCCTGGTACAACTGGATGTCCACATGTAAAAGAATAAAATTAGACCCATACTTATCACCTTGTACAAAACTTAAGTCGAAGTAGATCAAAGACCTTAAAATAAGGCCAGACACACTAAATCTACTAGGAGAGAAAGTGGGAAAAACCCTTGAACTCATTGGCACACGTGACAACTTCCTGAACAGAATACAAACAATTCAAGACCTACGACCAACAATCAATAAATGGGACCTCATGAAACTGAAAAGCTTCTTCCGTAAGGCAAGACACTGTCATTCGAACAAAATGGAAGCCTACAGATTGAGAAAAAAACTTCACCAAGCCCACATCTGACAGAGGGGTAATATCCTAAATTTACAAAGAACTCAAGAAATTAAATGGTGAGAAATCAAATACTCCAATCAAAAAATGGGGAACAGAGCTAAACAGAGAATTCACAAAGGAGGTATCCCTAATGCCTGAGAGACACTTGAAGAAATGCTCAACATCCTTAATCATTAGAGAAATGCAAGTCAAGAAGACTCTGATATTCCATCTCACACCTGTCAGAATGGCTAAGATCAAAAGCTCAAATGACAGCACATTCTGGTGATGATGTGGAGAAAGGGGAACCCTCCTCCATTGCTGATGGGAGTGCAGGCTTGTGCAACCACTATGGAGGTCAGTCTGGTGATATATTAGAAAACTTGCTATAGCTCTGCCTCAGGACCCAGCCATTCCACAGTAGGGACACTCCACTCCAGAAGAGTGGGATGGAGGGATAGGGTGTAGAGGGTGGGATTGAGAGACTGTGAGGGGTGTAAAGAAGACACTATGATGGGGATGTAGCCTGAAGTAATAAATAAATAAATATAAAAAAGCTCATGAGTACAGTTCTCAATTTTAACATCAGAAGTAGACCAAGGAATTGCACAGCTGCTGCCAAATGGATTCAATAAAATGACTTGCATTTTGCTTTTATAAAACTGACTTCCAAATTTTTATTTAGCCAATTTTTGCATTGTGATTTGCTGAAACGAAGGCTGTGAATATGATAGCTTATTCAAAGATGCTTCTGTGCTTAGCAATGATGAATTAGCATTACTAATACCATATATTTTCAAGAATTTTTTGTTAATCTTGATTTTTGCCAAATCATAGCTATCACTCTCTTGGAAAAGATGTATACTGCTGAAGAGGAAAATCCATGAAATGTTTATTTTTTCATTTAATACAACATAATGTGAAAATATTTTGGTTAATATATTATGTAAGGGAAAAATACAAGAAGGTAAGAATTTTGAAACAAGATTTAAGCAGTTATCTGGATCTATGCAAATTAAATGTGTTCAATCAAGTGTGTAGCCTTGTACTTAATACAAAAAAAAGTGATTTTAACTAAAATTCTATTATATTGATAGAAAGGAACAGAAACTGAGAATTCTGACTAATTATATTGGTATCAAAAAAACATTAAACCAATGTTGAAAGTATTAATAAAAGGTACTTTGAAAATTGTATATATGTATCAAGAGTCATTCCTTTCTCTTTTCAGCTCAGAGATAAATATAAACCCCATCTCTAAATTTATTGTAAGTAGGTAGGAGAAAGAATCTGAGACATTCACATAGCTAAGTTTTTGGCAGAACATCTTAGTTTAGGGAAGCAAAAATGACAGCATAACAAAGGGACTAATTATTAAAATAAACAGCAAAGGTAGAGACTTAAAAATATTGTCAAACTGTTTACATAAGAGATCAAAGGTAAAAGTAGAGAAGAAAGTAAAATAAAAGAATATTAAACATCTGAGTAAAGTTGACAAAATAACTAAAAAGAATGAAAATATACCACAAGGGGGACATGCATGTTTATGTAGGTGTATTTAGGCATAAGGAACATATTTGTATGTTTTCAAAGAAAGACAAAGACTGACATTGCTAAAGCCTAGGATTGCCATAAATTTCCTGCCATAAATAATGTTTTATTTGACTACTAGATATCCAAGAATATCTGGGGTATAAAATGAATAATTTGCAAATAATTTTTCATCATATAATGGAGCATATTTAAATAAAATTATGTTTTGTGTTAATATATTCATTAAAATATGTTTATAATAACTTTGTTACCAACAGAAATTTGAACTACCCATTTATCAAGTTGTAAACCCATTGACGTTATTCATAAAATTTAATATTACTACAAATAAAAGATATAAATAATCTAAGATTAGAATCTAAAATTATATAACACAGATATTTAATTAAGCCAAATTCAAATGTAAGATAGAAATTTTACCTAGTATAATTTCTATGAGATCTAAAAATAATGTTTTAGAGGGATATAAAAAAATGACCAAATGACAAAGGTTCATAATGAGAGACAGTATGAATAAGGTAAATATCATAGAATATTCAGTTATATTAGAAATATTCTAATTCTTGATTATTCCAAATAAGTACAAGGATGCATATATTGATCACGTTTTATAGGCTCTTTCTTCCACCATTAGTTAATTTAACTGTTGAAAAAGTATTCCTTTATAATATGACCATAAAGTTATTACTCAATTGAATAAATGCATTATTAATTATAAGTATCATATGGATTAGCTGTGATCATTCTATGGACACATACAGAATGAAATCTAACCTCCTTTGCCTGTGAATATCTCACTCTTTGGAAATTATTATACCATCTCCACCTGAGGTTCCACCTTTTCCACAATTAGTACATGAAAGAGAACCTTCAGAAACTGTCTTTCTGATTTCAATCTATTTCATTTAGTACATATCTGGCATTTTAAGAATCACATTAAATGGAAAATTGGGAAGATTTAATAGGTTTCTAACCATTGTCTACATATTACAACCTCAGGCACACACAAAAAATTTTTACTAGATTTTATGTAGAATTTACTGTTGACATTAATACATTTAACCAAAACCCAGAAAATTATAAAATATTAATTTTGGCTTCCTGAGAGAAATAAATGGTGCCCCCAATTAATTTCAGTAAGTCATTCCTAAAAAGCAATAATTAAACCTCAAGCTAATATTAAATTGTCTTTTTTATTCATTTCAATGGGAAAATTATTATGAAGTGTATGCTAAAATAAACTCCACCATTTATAAAGTCATCAATAAAGCATAATAAAATACTCACGAAGCTTTTATGATATAAAATACTTAATTACTTTCTTTATCACTGAACATGATTTGTTGTTGAACCTTTGCTGGCATGCAATAATAAGCACATTTTGAAAGCATGATTCGTTAATGATGTGGATATGGTGTCAGAAATTACAGGCAGAAATAAAGAAATGCATTAGAAATCATTGATAAAAATATTTAAATGAACAGAAATGCAAATTTTTGTATGTTCTGTTCTTACACAAGTGAGATGTAATTCAAAGTTATTGGAAGATGAGAGTCAATGTCATCTAAAATGTGTCTGCAGGGGATGCTGAAGAGGAAATGTGCATACCAAGCATAACTCACTCAAAAAAACTCTAATCCTGAGACTTTAGGAAACATAATCTTGATTTACTAAAAGAAATATTATAGAAAATCTTTAGGAAGGCCATATTCAATTCAGGATACAGAGCATTAAACATGATTGTTTATTACATAAGTCTGTTTCTATTTGCAAATATCTAACTTCATTCATAATACTATATTACTTTTGAACTAAAATTATTTTATCATAACAATTTCATATTTAAAGAAATTATTCATTAGAAACTTCTTCCTATTTTAATTTTGTAATTGAAGATTTAATGTCTGCAGAATCTATGAAATTCTTAATTTTTTTCTCCTAATGGAGCTTTAAAATATAAGCATATATGTAAAGTGTAGACATAGAAAAATACCTTATCATTTAATTTAAAATGTAATAGTGAAATACACATGAATTTTCTTTAATCATACTCAAAATTATTTTAGACATAGATTTTGTTCATCGAATTAGTTATTAAAATTGAACAGATCATTTTCTATCCACTATCATTGATAGTTTTATTCAGTAAAACCATATATTTTATGAATACTATCTTGGGCCTACTATTTTGAATGAACCAAAAGTATTTTATTGCACGATATCCCCAGTTTTACAACATTACCACATATATCACGGGAGTAACCAGTGTATGATTGGATTTAAGTCTTGATCCACCAGATGAAACTCATTCCTGGTTTCAATGTCTTCAGCCACAAGACCCAAATATCTGTAGAATAACTGAATTCATATTATTTTTCTAAATGGACTTATTATTTAACTTATTCCTAATGACTATTTTTATACACCTAAATTAATGCATGTTTTTAAAACTCATTGAAGAACCTTCTACACCAGTTGTTCTCATCCTGAGGATCATGACTAACTGTGGATTGATATCAGATATCCTGAAGGTCAAATATATACATTATAATTCATACCAGTTTCAAAATCACAGTTATGAAATAACAACAAAACAATTTAATGGTTGTCATCTCTACATTCCCAGACCTGGAAGGACTACTAAATTTACATGATCATGCTCAGTACTTTTTTTTTTAAATGGATTTGGGGCATTGAACTCGTGTATTCTTTCCTTACTTTACTGACAGCTATCTTCTCAGCTCCTGAAAACATACAAGCTACCATTTTAGTTAGCAAACTAACTACTTTCACAAGAGAAGCTTGAATACCTAAACAAGTCACAAAGTTAAATGATAATTTAAAGGAGCAACTGCACTTAGTTTTTGTCTATGACTTAAAGCATGGTAAATGAAGGTTCATTGAGCAAATACTATAGAAGTTTCTAATATTCTCAAGAATTGAAATAAATTTCTTGTCTGTATCATAGATATAATATAGAGTTCCCTATGTTATTCTGTTGAATGAACTCTGTTCCCTTATATCTTTGTTTATTTCCATGGCATGGGGTATATCTGCCTGCTCAATAATGCAGTGTAAGCAAGCTGTTTCCTTCCTCTAGCTTAGTTCATTCAAAGGCATACTAGTAGCCCTTATTTGTCTGAGAGACTTTCTGCCCCTCTCAGCACATCTGATGAAAGTTTTTCATTGCTTCTATGAACCTGTTTTGAACCTTATTTTGTAATAAAAGCTTTAGAGAAGCTACATAAAGGCCTCTGAAGCAATAGTTACCTGGAGTTCCCTGATTCTTTTGAATCTCAATCTTGATTGCAATGCCTTAGACCAGCACTTCTTCAAAAACGGTGTATTCATGATGTAATTCATGATACAATTCTTAAAAACCAGCATATTCAAAAAAAATATACTGAAACATATAAAACCATCCAGATATATATTAAAACAAGATTTGTTAACTAAATTAAAGAATCAGACTATATTCAAAAAGCAAAATATTCCAGAAATGAAGAAAAAAATTAAAATACAAAATTATAATAGAAATAATTAATATCATTTCCTAGTTTCTAGAAGAGGGATAAATAGGTACCCTATAAGAACATATTAAAGGAATGAAAAGTATTCTGTTTAACATTATTGCATGCCATTGCCTATCTTTATATATGCATAGATACATAGTTACTTTCTTTCTCAAAGTGATTCAAGCTTGGTTCATCTAAAAGAAAAGAATCTAAGTTGAGGAAATGATTCCATAGAATTATCCTGTAGGCAAATCTGATGGATAGGAAAATTAATTAATAATTGATGTGGGAGGTTAAAGTTCATTGTGGATACATCTGTGCTGGACAGTTGGCCCTGGGTTATATAAGAATGAAAGATATGGGAACAACTCTTCTATGACTTCTTATTCAGTTTTTACCTTCCAATACATGCCCTGACTTCCACTCCCAACCTGCCAACCTGCCTTCTAGATGGACTGTGAGCCACCATGTGGTTGCTGGGAATTGAACTCAGGATGTCTGGAAGAGCAGCAAGTGCTCTTAACCACAGAGCCATCTCTCCAGGCTTCCCCCAAAGATGGACTGTGAAAAATAAACTGAAATAAACATTTTTCCCTAGATTGTATTTGTCCATGGCATTTTCCCCCCAGGGGTAGAATATGACAGAGAATGAAACACATGTCAGTTATAGAGTTTAAATAATATTGTTATACAAATGAGATTTATTTTTTTGCTGATAATTTACCACCATGTTAATGAAATATTAAAAATGAGAGAACTGTTCATTGGACAAAGAAATCATGAGATTGTTCTGCAATTACCACTCTATATGATAATTTAATACTGCTGTAAAGCCACCCTCTTGCCATACATTTATGCAACCATCATGAATTCTTAACTTTTTTTAGAAAATTGAACTTGGTTATAGTGTTTTGTAACAGGAATAACAAGTACACCTAAAACATACTTTTTCCCAAGTATATGTTCAATGAAATACTGTTTTAACTCATCAATATGGAAAGAACAAATAAAAAAAAAAACATAAACAAGCTGAGAAGTTTCTTTTCCTTCCTTATTTCAAATCCTTAGAAAAGATAGTTCACAGGTACTTAGAGGCAAGGTATATGT
Organism: Lophiomys imhausi; assembly: GCA_907164525.1. NCBI lineage: Eukaryota > Metazoa > Chordata > Mammalia > Rodentia > Muridae > Lophiomys > Lophiomys imhausi. The sequence goes on along the minus strand of CAJQZJ010009486.1, from coordinate 3,689,680 downwards.
CTATGGTTGTTATAGAGATAAAAATAGAATTCTTCAGCATCAATCTTCAGCCCTTTGGCCCCGTTTCCCTGACAGACATTGATTGTAGAGCAGGAATTATGAAGGACTTACCTACCCTGTATTGGCAGAGCTAGGCTGTCGACTTACCTGCTTCCAAGTTTTGTCCTCTTTGGACAGCATTCTGTCTAAAGTTGAAGCAAGGGGTTTTTCTTCCCAAGAGATAGGCTTGCCACTAATTCAACCATCTCCCACTGGAGATTCTTCGATGCTCATCTTCTACGTGGAGTAGAATAGGGGGTGCTGTCAGGAGCTGACATGTCTCAATATCAAAAAATCTTAAGTTAAGAAAAAATCTTTGAATGCCATATTCTGCAGATCTCTTGAGGTTTTTGAAGACCAACTATCTGTCTCCTTATATTTGGATAAGCAGATATTGCTTGTCTCTTAGCAACTTGATTTCTGATTAACTTGGAAAATAACTGTGATAGACTACCCTAGTACCTAACAAAATGACATACTTGAATGACTATTAGTTTGCATTTCTTAATTACCTTAAACAGTTTATGACAGTTGCTAACAAAATGACAAAACTTCACATTTCATTTTTAAGCATTACTAGGTACAATACCTTTAAGAAGCGTTACCCTTAAAGAAATCAATACAAATGTGGCCAAATATAATTTTAATTTTGTATCAATATACAAAGATCAATACTTATGTAGTCCAATACAATCTTAATTTTGCACTAATATACAAAGATCAATATCAGTTTATCCAAATATAATATTAATTTTGTATCAATATACAAAGGTGTAAGGACATATTCAATAATCTGTCCTTTTGTCTTCATCTTTCCTATACTATGTGTATGTCCCGTTTTTTCTCAAGTCTGTTCACTCCTACATAGGAGAGAAAGAAGGATACAGAAAGGAAAAAGAGAGAGGTCCCTGGGTCTAACCTCCAAAACCCATTTAACAAGACCATTTAATAGCTTGTAGTCTCTTCCCCTAAATAACAAAATTTTCTATTATCCATCAAATAACCAAAGGGGGGGAACTCCCTCCCCACCTTCTGGAGATGGGACATCGCTTTCTTAAAATGACTTCCTGCTGATTTGGGATGTAGTAAAACTGTTTGGGGCCAAAATAAGAATGGAAAAATGGTTAAAAATGTTAATGGAATCATTTCAGTCCTTTTGTGCTCAGCTATTTAGATGTCCTAAGAAGTTCGTAGACAGAAGCTGATCTTCAGGGCTTTACTGAAGTTCTGGCTGGAGCAGCCTGTAGAGCTCAATGATCTTAGTGATTTTGAGTTGTTGTAGTGGTAGACTTTTGAGGAAACAACTATTAAGGAAGTCTGCAGATGTTGTAATGTATAGAGAGAAAAATGGGAACTGTTCAGGCAGCCACTGGTATGTCATTTCTTAGTTTAAGAAGCTGCGGGCCCTGCACTTCCTATATAATCATATATATTTATCCTTCTCAGGTCTCTGAGGGGGTTGAAGAATAGATAGCTAGAGTCTCATAGTTAAATTTTGAGTTGTTTAGGAATCAAGAGGGCATTCTGGATCTAAGAAGATATTTTTAAAATTGTGAGGCAAGTTAGTATGAAAGCTGAGTTAGATATAGAACGTTAAACTCATGGAGATGGTTAGATAGTAGAATGTTAAAGTCAGGTGCCAAATACATATGGACTGGACATTGGGAATGTATGCTAAGCCATATAACTCTCATAATTGTGGCCTATTTATTTCTGTTGTTTTGTATTGTATTCATTGTTATAAGAGAAAGAACCATTTGTTGGACTGAAAGGGGGAGCTGTTGGGGGGGATATACCTCAAACTAAAAAAAGGGTAGAGGATGGGGGTTGAGGAGGAAAAGTGTCAAAGGGTGGGACAGGAGGTGGGGAGTAGGGAGGGGATTGTGATTGAGATGTAACTTGAAGAAATAAAAAATAAATTATAAAAAAATAGATTTCTATTAAATTAACTGACAATTTTTGTAGATCTCAGAAATGTCACTCTGGAATGTGTATTTTAGTAAAATGTCCACTATAAATTTACTTACAGATTATCATTTCTCTAGTATTTGAGTTTGTGTAATAAAAACACATTTTCTTTTACTATTCAAGCAACTTATGTCTGAGTATGTTTTAAAGTAGAGGAATTTTATATTTCCATTAAAAAATCTGATTGGTATATAATTCAACAATAATAAAATTAATTAAAAGTTTAAAAGTTCTCAGAAACTGTGTAACTTCTGGGAAATTCAATTCAAACTACTTTGATATTCAATTTTACACCTGTCATAAATTACAATGAATACAAGTGAAAGCTTATGTTGGTGAGGATATGGACCAAAGGGAAGACTCTTCAATTGCTGGTTTAAATACAACCTTGTACAGCCACTATAGAAATAACTATGGAGGTTCTTCAGAAAGTTTGGAATCTACTTCAAGATCCAGATAGATCACTTTTGTTCATTTCCCAAAGTGTGTTTCATCCAACAATGAGATGGTTGATTCTATTCTGTAACAGTAACTTTTATTCTTCTAATGTAATTGTCATCTCCAAGAATTTCAGCATTCATATGTCAGTCCAATTCTAGTCTTGGAAACTACTAGATTCCATATAATCTAATCTAGGCTTGGAATATTTTCAGCCTCTGAGACTTATTACTGAATAAGCAAACCCTTTCTGAACTTTGGCTGACTCTTTCAACTGAGCTGATCTTGTTCAAACTCCTCTCCAAGCTGACTGACTCAGTCTGGCTTCTCCCTCAGTTTCTGAATGAATTGCTCTTCCTAGCCTTAAGCTAACACTAGCAATGTGTTCTAATCTTCTGGCTCCTTTTCATTCTCTGACTTATCTGTCTTCACCTGTCTCTAACTTGTTCTCTCTGAAACTTTTAAAGTCTCTCTATAAAACTCTCACAGTAAATCTCCCTCTTTTCTCTCTCATTCTCTGTGCTGCTCCCTTAAAAAGCTTCTATTTCCTCTCTCTTCTTGTGATAGTTGGGAATACCCTATGCTGTCATATCTTTCTCTGAATCATCACTTTGTGTGCCACTCAATTAGACATCACTTTCAAACATGGATGCTTCCTTTTATGATTTAATTACAATTATTTTTTGTGATTAAATGTGAGTACTAATGGCTTGAATGTATTTCAGTAGGATGATTAAAGTTCTTGTTAAAAGCATGTCTGTCATTTGGCTGGATTAAAATTCCTCTAGCATGTTCAATGCTGTCCTGTTCACAATAACCAGAAACTAGAAAAAACCTAGATTTACCTCAAGAAAAGAATGGATGAAGAAAATGTTTTACATTTATAAAATAAAGTATTAATAAGCCCTTTAAAATTGACATCTAATTTTTTAGGCAAATGTGTGAAACTTGAAAAAATTCTGAGTGTAATAACCCAGATTCAGAAAACTATATGTGGTATGTATTCACTTATATCTGATTATTAGCCATTAAATAAAGGAGAAACAAACTACAATCCATAGACCCAGAGATATTGTGCATATTAAAAGGGAGTAGGGGAGACACATGGATCTCCCTGGGAGATGAAAATGGGAAAATCAAATGGATGTTTTTTGGCAGACTAGAACCAGGGAAGAGAGACAAGAAATTGAGGATCCTTGGTATTTAATTTCTTGAGTTCTTTGTAAATTTTGGATATTAGCCCTTTGTCAGATGTGTGGTTGGTGAAGATTTTTTCCCAATATATATGCTGCCGTTTTGTTTGAATGACAGTTTCTTTTGCCTTACAGAAGCTTTTCAATTTCATGAGGTCCCATTTATTGATTGTTGGTCTTAGATCCTGAGCTGTTGGTGTTCTGTTCAGGAAGTTGTCATCTGTGCCAATGATTGTGAGGGTTTTTCCATCTTTCTCTTCTAGTAGATTAGTGTCATTGGGCTTTGTTAAAGTCTTTGATCTATTTGGACTTAAGTTTTGTACAAGGTGATAAGTATGAGTCTAATTTTATTCTTTTAAAATTGGACATCCAGTTGGACCAGCACCATTTATTGAAGATGCTGTCCTTTTTCCATTTTGCAGTTATGGCTTCTTTGTCAAAGATTAGGTGACCATAGGTGTGTGGGTTCATTTCTGAGTCTTCAATTCGATTCCATTGATCCACTGGTCTGTTTCTATACCAGTACCATGCTGTTTTTATTACTATTGCTCGGTAGTACAGATTGAAATCTGGGATGGTGATACCTCTAGATGTATTTTTATTGTACAGGATTGATTTAGCTATTCTAGGTTTTTTTTGTTGTTCCATATGAAATTGAGAATAGCTTTTTCCAGGTCTATAAAGAATTGTGTTGGTACCTTGATAGGAAAAGCATTGAATCTGTATATTGCTTTTGGTAGGATGGCTATTTTTATTATGTTGATTCTACCTATCCATGAGCATGGGAGATCTTTCCATCTTCTGATGGCCTTTTCAATTTCTTTCTTCAAGGGCTTGAAGTTTATTGTTGTACAGATCCTTTACTTGCTTGGTTAGAGTTACCCCCAGTTATTTTATATTGTTTGTGGCTATTGTGAAGGGAGTTATTTCCCTAATTTCTTTCTCAGCCCATTTATTTGTGTATAAGGAAGGGCTTCTGAGTTTTTAAAATTAATTTGGTATCCAGCCACCTTGCTGAAGGTGTTTACACCTGTAAGAGTTCTCTGGTGGAATTTTTGGGGTCGCTTATGTATACAATCATATCGTCTGAAAATAGGGACAATTTGACTTCTTCATTTCCAATTTGTATCCCCTTGATATCCTTTAGTTTTCTTATTACTCTAGCAAGAACTTCAAGTACTATATTGAAGAAATAGGACAAAAGTGGGCGTCCTTGCCTTGTCCCTGTGTATAGAGGAAATGTTTCAAATTTCTCTCCATTAATTTTGATGTTTGCCACTGGCTTGCTGTATATTGTCTTTATTATTTCCAGATATGATCCTTCTATGCCCGTTCTCTCCAGAACTTTTAGCATGAAGGGGTGTTGGATTTTGTCAAGTGCTTTTTCTGCATCTAGCGAGATAATTAAATGCAAAGAAACCAAATAATACAATTATAAAATGGGGGAAAGAGCTAAACCAAGAATTCACAAATAGGAATTCCTAAAGGCTTATAAACACTTGAAGAAATGCTCAACATCATTAATAATCAGAGAAATGCAACTCAAGAGGACTCTAAGATTCCATCTCACACCTGTCAGAATGGCTAAGATCAAAAGCTCAAATGACAGCTCATTCTGGCAAAGTTGTGGAGAAAGGGGAACCCTCCTCCATTGGTGGTGGGAGTGCAGGCTTGTGCAACCACTATGGAGGTCAGTCTGGCAATATCTCAGAAAACTTGGAATAGCTCTGCCTCGGGACCCAGCCATACCACTTCCGTGTACACATCCAAATGACTCCTCACCGAATCACAAGGAAGTTGCCTCATCTATGTTCATAGCAGCCTTATTTGTAATCGCTAGAAACTGGAAACAACTCATATGTCCCTCAACTGAAGAATGGATTAAAAAACTATGGTACATCTACACAGTGGAATACTACTCAGCTATTAGAAACAAGGAAATTATGCAATTTACAGCCAAATGGATGGAACTAGAGAAGCTCATTCTGAGTGAGCTAACCCAGAGTCAGAAGGATGCACACGGCATCTATCCACTTATAGTCAGATTTTAGCTATATAGTACAGGATATCTATACTACCACCAATGTACCAAAGGAAACGGGAACATAGACTTTTTCCTTTCTGTCAATGAGACACTTTGCCCTAGTGGTACATGCACTAGGCCCCCAGTGCATGAGGAGGCTCTTGGCACTCATATCACTGCTGAACTGGGGTGGGGGACTGTTATGTAGATTCACTCCACTCCAGAGGATTGGGATGGAAGGGTTAGGGATTAGAAGGTGGGAAGGTGGGACTGGGAAGGGTTGAAAGAGGACACTATGATGGAATTGTAACCTGAAACCCTAAATAAATAAATTTTAAAAAATAAACCACCACAGTGATTTCTAAAAGAAGAAGAAGAAGAAGAAGAAGAAGAAGAAGAAGAAGAAGAAGAAGAAGAA
>CAJQZJ010009486.1:3597051-3683591 GCA_907164525.1 Lophiomys imhausi | reverse complement strand
AAGAAGAAGAAGAAGAAGAAGAAGAAGAAGAAGAAGAAGAAGAAGAAATGGAGGACCCTAATGATATTCTGCTATACTTACAGACCAGTGACTCATTTAGCCATTGTCAGAAAGATATATGAGATACCTTGTAGAGAGCTGCGACGTGCCTCGCCTTAAAGATGGCGCTGGTCTCCGCCTTCCACCAGCCCGACGGTGAGCGCTCTCGGTGGTAAACAAGTCCATATTTGGCAAAGACCGCTGATCTGGCTTGCTTCCGCATACGTGGGCCTCTAAGATTGCACTACGTGGCTTTACTTGATTGGCTGTTCATTTAGTATTTAGCCTGTGGGTTGGGTCTGCCTGGGCATTCGGAAGACTGTTTTCAAGGGACCTGAATAAACTGCTGGAGAAGAGCTTTTGCGAGTTGCGTCATTCCTTGCTGGACAAGGGGGGATGCGACAAGTGGTGGCCCGTACGGGGAACCAGAAAAGACTCAGAACTCTTGCAGTCAGGGGCAGTGCACTGGTAAGTTCCCGGGATAAATTGGGACAATAAAGTTTCGCGGAAGTTGCGAACTAAAGGTAAAGTTTCGCGGAAGTTGCGAACTAAAGGTAAAGTTTCGCGGGAAGTTGCGAACTATAAGGTCTCCAGAGGGAGCAATAAGGACCTCGGTAAAGAGGCAATAAGGTCTCCGGGAGGGAGCAATAAAGTTCCGGGATTCGGACAAGTAGAAGACACAACTGGCAGAGCAAGGTGAGGAAAGCAGAGAGTGCCTCACAGAAATGGAGCGAATGCTAGCCTTGCTGGCCTTTATCAGTTGCTGGGATAAGCTTGGGAGAGATCTAGATTTTGCCTGGGAGCAAGGTACATTGCAGGGAGGAGCACGGCCTATTTGGAGACTTGTTCATAGTTGTTTAGAAGATCAGAGATATTGCAAGGCCGTGGAAAAGGGACAAGAGGCATTAGAGCAGTTAAAAGAGGAGCGCTCGGTCAAATCTGGGAAAGATACTTCGGAAGAAGATAGCTCAGAGTCTGAAAAAGTTAGCAAAGGCACTGTAGCTCAGGTGGAAGCTCTTCATCGTTATTACATGACTCCTAGTGACTGGAGGAGCCTGGCACGTGGCTGCCTGTCCTCTGGGCAGTATTTAGATTGGAAGGCTTTCTTGATTGAGTTTGCTAATGAACAAGCTGCTGCTAATCGTGCAGCAGGAAACCCAGCCTGGGATGTGGACATGCTTCTTGGGCAAGGTCAATTTGCTCAACAACAAACTGGGTATCCGGCTCAGGTGTTTGAGCAAATCAATTTAATCGCAACCAGAGCTTGGAAATCATTGCCTAACAAAGGGGAAGTGAATGGCAATCTAACCAAGGTTATTCAGGATCCCCTGGAGCCTTTCTCAGACTTCGTGGCTATAATGGTTGAAGCAGCTGGAAGGGTATTTGGAGACCCTGATTTGGCAATGCCCTTAATTAAACAACTTGTGTATGAGCAAGGTACAAAGGAATGTAAAGCAGCTGTCACCCCTTATAAAAACAAGGGGTTGGAAGCCTGGATGTCTCAGTGCAGACTGCCGCTACCTTGAATAATTTGTCAGCCAATGTAGCCACGGCCTTGGATGTATTGTGACAGGTGGCCCAGATTGGCTGTGAGTGGAAAATGACTGGTTTGTGTGTGACCTCTGTGCCATATCAAAGTTAAACTGTAGCTACAAATTTGTCTAAGCAACTCTCTCAGTATCTTACAGGAAATTGGTCTGGCGAGTTTGATAAGCTGATGCAGAATCTGAGAACTGCCATCGTGCATGTGACCAATGTGTCTCTGGCCTCTTTTTCTGTGGATTGTAAGTAATGGGAGTGCATCCTTGGGTGAAGAAAAGTTAGTATGCACTCCGGGCACATGTTTTTATGCCCTATGCTGGAATGCCACAGCCTTTCCTGTGGCTGTGGTGACTAGAATGCCTCGATATGTACCAGTTCCTGTAGAGGCTCCTAATACCATGATGCTATTCAGGTTTAAAAGAGATTTTGGCATCACTGCAGCTATTGTTACTGCTATCACTATTGCTGCTGTGGGAGCTACTGCCTCAGCTATTGCCTTGTCTAGTTCTATACAGACTGCCAATGCCCTGAATAACATCTCAGCCACTGTGGCACAGGCATTGGATACTCAAAACTCTATGAATTCTCATCTCAAAGGAGGTCTTATGATAGTTAATCAACGCATAGATTTAATACAAGAACAGATTGATTCTCTTTGGCAACTAGCACAATTGGGTTGTGAGTGGAAAATGCAAGGTTTGTGTGTTACTTCCGTACAATATCAAAATTATACAAAAGCTGCTAACTTGTCTAGACAATTGTCAAAGTTCCTCTTACAGGATTGGTCGGCTGAATTTGAAAATCTGATGAGAGAGCTGAGAGCGACAATCGTCCACATCAATTCCACTCGGGTGGATCTGAGCCTGGCTACTGGCTTGACTTCTTGGATACAGACGGCTATGGATCATCTTAAGGAGTGGGCGGGTGTAGGTTCTTTGGCGATACTAATGATGCTAGCCTCTCTGGTTTGCCTATGGTGCATCTACAAAATGAGAGCCACACAAAAGCGTAATGCAGCCATGATTATACAAGCCCTTGTCGCCATTGAGGCGGGCCAGTCCCCTCAGGCATGGCTTGCTGCCGTGAAGTAAATCTTCACTAAGCATAGTCCCTGCCCACTGAGGAATTCGTTCCACGGATATTAGGGTCTGGTAAGTCAGTGACGGAGTTGACGGGTAAGTCTCGGCCACCTAAGACAGGGCAGTCCCGAGTGGGGAGGCTGACCCAGAGACGGGTAAGAGTTTGAGCACCGCCCTCCTACAGGCTCAGGCCCACCGTGAGATCCCCAAATAGGGGGATTACGAAACCTTTCCAGGGACTTCTGTCATCTTTAGAAAAAATAAAAAAGGAGGAACTGTAGAGAGCTGCGACGTGCCGCGCCTTAAAGATGGCGCTGGTCTCCGCCTTCCACCAGCCCGACGGTGAGCGCTCTCGGTGGTAAACAAGTCCATATTTGGCAAAGACCGCTGATCTGGCTTGCTTCTGCATACGTGGGCCTCTAAGATTGCACTACGTGGCTTTACTTGATTGGCTGTTCATTTAGTATTTAGCCTGTGGGTTGGGTCTGCCCAGGCATTCGGAAGACTGTTTTCAAGGGACCTGAATAAACTGCTGGAGAAGAACTTTTGTGAGTTGCGTCGTTCTTGCCGGCCGGGAGGGACGCAACAATACCTCTATCAAATCCCTCCCCTCAGAGCTTGGGGAACCACATGTAGTAGAAGACAGAAGGAGTGAATGAAGGATCACAGGAGAACAATCCCTCTAAAGCAACTGAACAAATCAAATATGAACTAACAGAAACTACAGTAATCATCAGAGTGCCTAAATGTCTGTAACAGGTACTCTTTTTATATACTATAGTTTCAGAATGTATGAACAAGTGGGTCTCTGATTAGTATGCCTTCTCGTGAAGCTCTTTTATTTTCCCACTGCTTGGCTTGTCCAAATTTGATATGGTAGTATTTGTTTTATTATATTATATTGTATTTTGTTATGTAATTTTTATTATCTCTTAGAATTTTTTTTCCTTTTGACAGTCAGAAAAGGAGTAGATGTGGATGGGAGAAGAAATAGAGAGGAACATGGGGGAGGAAAGGGAGGGTAAACTTTATTCAAATTATATTTTATGAGAAAAGAATTTATGTTGATAAATGGGGAAAAAGCAATTAAACATTTTAACAGCCTTTAGAAAAACACTAAAAATGTGAGTCATAAAATGATTTAATATATATTATTTGTTGCTTTGTTAATTATAAGTAGAAGCATTAATAAACAAATTAACCTCAAAGGAAAACAATATGAAGTTTGTTTTTAAGAAATGGAATGGAAAATGGGTTAAAGTGCAGATGCAGGAATTTTATTCACATACAATAAACTTATAACAGTCAACATTTATGTCAAATATTTTATATTTATATTTTAATATGAACTGTATTCTTTAAAACTAATACAATGAACAATATGTTGTAAGTTAAGGTTATTTGTCTATTGGGGTTTGGAGTTGCCATGATACATATATGGATGTCAGAGGATACGTTACAGGAGTCATTTTATAAAATGGGTGCTGCAACTCAGAGTTGGCAGCAGGTGCCTCTTCTCTTTGAATCACTTTGCTGGCCTCTAGCATCCTATACCTGATATTCTATAATAATGGGGTACTTATACTACAATTTTCATGTTACTGGAACATGTAATAGGTAAATCTCTGGCTTGTGTGAGTGAGTCTTGATATTTATTTTTCAGAAACAATAGAAAATAAACTCAAGAGAATATTTGACAGTCACAAACATGAAATTAAAAAAAAATTCAAAGTAAAATTGTTTTTTTCTTGATTTTGTGATTCTCTTTGGGTATTGATCATTCAGACAATAAAATAAGCAACTTATTTCTTCACATATTTGATGTGCACGAATAGATAAATAGTTTCTTATTTTAACTTCATGCTGTGTACATGATCTTCCACTTGCAGAAGTCCTTCATCTTTAATATATTTTTCCAGTCTTGTAAAAGTAAAGTTGATCAATACAGTACATAAATTGATAAGATATATTGTACTAAAACTTGCAAACACATAATAAGATGAATGAAATTTTATTTAAAATTTTAAACAATTCAAGTCTCAAAATATTTTAAAATAGATGACAATTTGAATAAGAGTAATCATTCCATTTGGTGACTAGGTGACTGTGGAAATTACTTGGATGCTATATATTTTGCAATAGATTACTCCTTGCTATTTGTTTGATTTTCACTTCTTGATTTATGCACATAAATTAACTGTTGGTGCTGTTGGAGGTACAATGTCTTATTTCTCCCTCCATATCCTAAAAGAATGAAAAAAAGTTTTTTGTACCTCATAATTTTTATTGATATCTCTGAAATTCAGTCTGCTCTTTATGAATATGGATTTTGTCTGTTTGGCTGTTTAGTTGAGAAAGCCTAGTTGATACTTGAAATATTAATCTTCACAGTACATCATGGCTGAGGAAAAACGAATGAGAGTTTTTTATTGCAAAAGCCAACTGTGTTTCATGCTGTACAGAAAAAGGAAAATTATGGGAATAAGGGGTGACATTTATTTTCACTGTGAATAATGAGTTGGTGGTATAGTTTAACAAATCCTGGTGAGTACAAAGAAACAACATCCAGTAACAGGTACATACTCTTGAGAAAAACATGACTCCTCATTAAAATTACAATTAATATCTATAAATAGATAAAGAAAAATCTTAAAACTGGTAGATATTTAAGTTACTTTAAGGGAGGATTATGTGTAAAATTCTTCTAGAAATAGTTGAGAGACTAAAATGCTATCATAAAGTATTTTAAGAACAATGCCAAATGGAATGATTTAGAATGCAGTAAAATGATTTTCAAATACTTTGAAGCAAAAATGTTTAAATGCCACAAAAATGTTACATAAGTAATTATGACAAGCTTCTAGAGTAGTAAAAGTATGATTGGAGCCATTAGAAAAATTAAAGCATAGTATGTCATAGCATTTGGAAAATAAGGAGTAAAGACATAAGCAATCATGAATTAGATCACTATAGAATCTATGTGATTTGCTGTCAATGACAATAAAGTTATTTACAAAGTAGAAATTACAAAAGAAAAATAGAAACTTTGGGAAAATTTCTGTATAATTTTGCATGTTCTTGGAAATCCAGATGTAGATTTGCGATTTGCAAGTTTTAATTGAGTAGGGCATATAAACTCTCAAATACAAAATGGCTAGAGATAAGTTTGGAGATAAAATTTGATACACAATTTGTACAGGGTAATAATAGGGAAATTTCAATATTCAGGATATCTATAAACAAGTAGGATCCCACAAAAACACATAATGCATAGCTGTCCATAGATCACTTTAGTAATATTAGAAAAGTCCAAAGATAAAATAGAAGTGATGTGTACCCACACAAGAAAAAGTAATATTTAGAATTCAGTTAGTATGGAAAAGCTTATTAAAACAGAAAGGGGAAAAATTTAGGAAAAGTAATATTGAGTGCCATTTCACTAGGGAGATGATAGAAAAGTTGAACTGGATTGAGAAAAAGTAGCTTATGCAAGTAAATGGGTAAATGACTGTAGACCTTGCTTTCAAAAACACTCTATGGGGGATGAAAAAAACTATTAAAAAATGAGTCAATTCATTTTTTACACTGACTTCCTGGGATGTATGCATTTTCCATAGAAACAATTGCATTTAAACTGCACTGTTTGAAAGCAAATATGACAAATCATTCACAGTCAGCAACTTTCATTTCACCAATTTAAAGCTACCTCAAGACACTGAATTCCAGAAGAATTTGTTAATGAAAATATAGTAGTAGCATACTTCCCTTATTATGATTGCATTTATTTTTACTATATTCTAAATTTTTCTTGCATTTGAAACTTAGCGCATATCAGCAATTGCATTCAAATTTAAGCAAATTACAAGCAGCTGTGGAGGTGAATGATGCCTCTACCAAAACATAAATTAATAAAGCCCAACTGGAAGAATATATGCTATTTATGAGGCAGAAATATACAGATGAGAATGATTCTTTACTTTTAATAATGCTTGATTGTTTTATTAAAAGTATTAGTAATCATGTTGTTACTTTAATATAATAGATAAAATTAGGCGATGTACACTTAGTTTGTCTCTTTATCAAAGAATTTTTATCAAGATTTCTCTCTCTCACACACACACATGTACACACACACCTATTTATTGACGTGTATATAAAATATATATGTGGGTTTATAAAACAAATATAAAAACAAGGTTCAAATTTCCTGAAAAAGCATAATTCTATATTCTAAAAATCTTAAATAAATTGTCATTATATGCAGAAGTAAGTGTAGTTCTTACTCATCTCCAAAGAATCTTTTGTAGTTGATGGACACCATCACAGAAAGCTAAGATTGATCAAACTGTAGAGGTCAAATAGCTTCCAGATGCCAGCCCCTAGTTAATATATTTACATCACAACCTCTCTACTTAAAGCTCAGGGAATATCTTTAAAAATAGGATAGAAAGAAGAATTGGGGTTAGGAGTAGAGAGTCAATACAATCACGACATATTGCATGAAATTATTAAAAGTTAATATTCATATTATATTATTTTAAAAGTTATCAATATATTGGGAGATAGACATTTATGGATTTTAAACTAAGTATCCAATTGAAGACATAAAATGCCATGTAAACAATTAATGTAAATTTTTACCAATATATAATTAATTTAATCTACAAATGCAGCTCAATCAATGCAATTAGAATCCATGCTTATAGCCTGATAAGGCTTAGGTAAAAGATGGTTTCCTAGCCAAAGAGCTTGAACTGAACCCGAATACATTTCAAAGATACTGCTCCCTTAACAGAAGCTGCTGCCTTGCATCCTTAGAGCTAAGGCTCTCCCTATGTAATAAAAAACTGGCATCTTTCTAAACAGAGGAGCTTGGGGAGAAGAGAAGAAGCCAGAGGAGCAGGAAGGAAGACACATGCCATGGGTTAGAGATGGGAGAAAATCCTGCCACATACCCTGGAACATCAGTATAGCATGGAGAATAACAGCCAAGGGGATGTATGTATATATGGGGTCATGTTTGGGGAATAGAATTAAGAGCTAGCTTAGATAGGCTAAGATTGCTCATTTCAGGAAAAGGCTTGCTAAAATTCATCCAGTGTCTCTCAGTTTGTTTTTAATGGATGATTTAAGATTAACACCACTGGCCCATTAATTATAATTTAAATACTAGTAAATAATTATCAGATCTTATACAATGTTTAAATTCTGCCTTGTTATCTCTACCTTTCTTATTAAATACATATACTTAATGTGAGTTGTTGGTATAGCAGTTCGCATAAATGTCTTTCAAAATCCCTTATAATTTGCAGCTTTCTGAATTTTTGGTTATCTGTTTTCAGTTACAGGTATTTTACCATATATCAAAAAATTATATAGAAAATTTCAGTAATAATGAACACATAGTGAAAGGAATGGAAATTTTTAAAGACCCCCCCTGGCAGACAGAGTGGAGCCAGGCCAGCTATGTTCCAGGAACTTAGCTGACCATAAAAAGGCAGAACCAAGAATGAAAGTCAGTCAGGTCATGAGCCCCAGACTCTAGGAACTAGCTGGCCACAAAACAGATGGTAAGGTAAGATTAAATTCATTCCTGAGAAAAACAAGTATAGGGTGTTTCCCACATGACTAAACAATGGGCTTGTACTTTCCACTTGTATTTCCCCTTACCTCCTTGGTTTGTGTTTTTTTTTTTCTTTAAATACTCTACTCTTCCCCAAATTGGGTTGCAGCTCCTCTACCCCTGCATGGGATATGAGTTGCGTCCTCAGCACACTGATCCCTGAAATAAACTTCTTGCGATTGTATCAAGATTGTCTCTTGCGAGTTTTTGGGCGGCCATGATATCCCGTGGCTAACCATGACAATTATCATGATTCAATCTTCTGCTATCTTCTGACCACCTAGCACATGAACTGAATTGTCTCTTTATCCAGCACCTTTACACTTAATATCTTACCTCACCCACTTGTGGGACAATCAATAGCCATCTCAAAACTCCTAAAGGATCACAGTGCAAGTGCTCAAATGTAATTTAGTTTATTAAGCAAAAGTGTAAACAATATCATTTTGAGAAAGACAATATAAACAAACTTTTAGTAAACTATAGTGTTTCTCTATACTTTTTATCTTTTATTGTTCATAGTGCTGCTAATCTCTTGCTAATCTCAATCTATTTTTAAATTAAACCTTAGCAGAAGTATGTATGTGTGGATAAATATAGAAATTTTTAAAAATTAATTAATTTTTTAAAAAATTACATACCAATCACAGCTCCTTTCTTCCTCCCCTCCTGGCCCCATCCTCCTTCCCTCCTTTCCTTCTCTGTCCTCTCCTCTTCTGATGAGGGGAGCCGCCAACTCTCTGCCGTTTTCTGAACCCACCATGGTCTCAAAAGTTGTCCACAATGGACAAGGACTCCTTGTCTCTTTAAGGAGTACATTTTCCTTTATGGGTCCAGGATAATCCCTACAAATGAATGTGAAAGCAACAGGATCCAAAGATTAACATATGAATGTAAATGGATATTGACAAAGCTTATTCTTTCTAAGTGGTTATCTAGAAGATGCAAAATTATAATGCATATAATCACTAACAAGTTTCACATTATGTACCTTTTTTTAATCTAGAAAATGCAGTTTTATAATGGCATATTGTTGCTGTGGTAAAATAACTTGGACTATAGACAAATATAAACTGTGAAAACTTGGATTCGGGTGCATTCTAAAGTTATTAAAAGCATACAAAAAGGCTGTGGTTTTTTTTTTCATTTTTTATGTGTATGGTTCTTCTGTGTGAATGTGTACCACTTGTATACCTGGTGCACTTGAAGGTCATGGGAAAGTCTGCCATATTCCTTGGAACTCTATCCCCTGGACTATAGTTTCAGACAGTTATGAGCTACCAGGTAAGTGCTGGTAATTGAACTATGTTCCTCTGAAAAGGCATCCAGTACTCTTAACTAATTAGACGTTTCTCCAGCCCACAAATTCTGACAATTTTAATAGCTTAATAAACCTTTGATAACACCAATCATTTTGTTTTCATTTTAAAAATTTTTAATTCTAGTTTGTATTTTTTAGTCTTTTACTTTCAAATTATTTTCTCCTAAGTTATCAAAAGAAGTTTATTTGTCTCACTGAGCTTCCAATCAGATATTATTCTTCTCAGTCAATAGTTAAATAAACATATACCAATTCATCCTATCTTATACCATCAATTTAATGTTATTTTAAAAATGAATAATAATATGAGCTTACAGTATCCATGGTTGTCTGCAAAATATCTGCCAAAGAGCAGATTATCAAACATTCCACTATGAAGGGTAAAGGAGTTTGCTGGCTGCCTCCCAAGGGGTGGAGATTTGGAGACTTGATGGCTAGTGGAGGAAGGAGAGTATGCTTTTGTCAGGAATGGTGTCCCTTGTAGGCTGACCTTACCCCAGAAGAAGGCTAGATATCCATGTATAAAGGGCAGTCCAACTTAAACTAACTACATTTTAAAACATAAAAAAATGACATGGCATGTAACTGGGAAAGAAGTGGACCAGGCAAGAAGAAGTAGAGTAATTGATGATGAAAATATATAGTGTGTGTGCATAAAAAAAATCAAAAAATTAAGAATGTGTTCCATTAAAATTAAGCAAGAATATATGGCTCAGTAAGTAAGATCATTGGCTGATCTTCCAAAGGGTCCAGGTATAGTTTCATAGTTTCAGCACCTATCAGGTTGCTAACAACAAGCTTTAACTCCAATTCATGGGCACCCATTAATGACATATGCACAAGACAAATACGTGGTACATACATACACTTAGAAGAAAACTCATACACATAGAACTTTAAAAAATAATAAAATCAATAAAAAGATGCATAATGCTACAAATAAACAATCACAATAGACTTTAATGGGCTAATCTGCTAACAGAGTGTAGTTGCTTTTCTAATCTTTGCATTTGAAATTATTACTATTGGTAGATATGAAGGACATTTTCCAGCATTGGTCTGGCAGAACAATGATTTTGCTACATTTTTGTCCTATCCTGTTTGTCTATTATTTATTCTGAGGCTTTGAAAGCCTGTCTGGATAGATTATAAAATAATGGGATGAAAAAGATTAAATGGAATGACAGATAGGAAGTAAGGGCAGAGGAAGAAATGTTTGGAAGGATAAATAACACTAAAGGTATTTCCAAAAGCCATATGTGTGTACGGATGTGTGTGTATGTATTAACAGAGCTTAAAGCAAGTTATCCCATACTGAGGGAAGGCAATGCTTCAAAAAATTCCCACATGATAGAAATGAAAATTTCAGTAAAAGAAATGGGCTGTATCTTTTTAAATTGTTGCCCAATGAAGTCCTATTGACAACCAAAAATTAAAATATATTTACCATTTTTACTTGCTTAGACTCCAGAACTTGATAATAATGCCTTATTTCTGAATATACTATATAGCTAAATAGTGAACCAAGGAATAATCAATAAGGTACTTAGAAAAACTTCATCTCTACTGGTTAGATTTTATTTTGCTGGAAGGCTCTATGCATGATATTAGTGGAGAAATGTACTCATCAACCTTACACAACTATGAATCTTGCAGGCTATATGTTTTGACTTGCCTAACAAAATAATGCTCACTGGTGCAACAGTGGAATAAGTATTATGGGAAATACCCAATTTCTGATTGGATCCAACCCCACTTCATAATGGGAACCCATGCCTGTTACTCAAGTCAAGAACATATGGCAAGAAACACAATAGGCTATACGGGACAACTTTATACTATTATTTTGCACCTCTTAACCAACATCAGGGAAGTTCCTTCTTGTATTGAATGGTAATTAATGCAGACTCTCATATCTGGTCAAATTCAGAAAATGACTGAAGTGCTCAATCCCAAAAGGGATACCAGCATCACACTCTTCAACCAAAGCTCAGGGATTTTCATGAAACTGTGGGCTAAAAGATTGAAAGAGCCAGAGGTGGCAGATAACTTTAAGGAATAAAAGGATTTTCTAGACACAACACTGTTCATGTCCATCACAAAAGAACTCAACATTTCTGGAAGTTGATGCATACAGATATCTGGGGAAGCTTAACTTGTTAAAGCCTCAATAAAAATATACTTCTTTACTTAAATATAAATGAAGCAAATACCCTATTTCTTGAAATATATTGATATATACTACATTCGTATAAACAAATTACCCAGTAATACTAACTGTAATCTTATAAAATGTACAAAAATGAATTAAATTTGATCATTAATATGAGACTAATTTTCATAATTGACATATATAGAACTTTATAAAATGATATGAAACAACACTAAATAGAATAGCTTGTTCTTTGAAAGATTTATTATATTATTTGATTGTATGTGTTTGTGTGTGCTTGTGGGGGGGGTAGTGGGTGACATGAGCACATGTATGTCCATGTATGGCTATGCCTGTGGAGGCCAGAAAAGAGTATTGGATCTATGGAACTAAAATCACAGGTAGTTGTGAGTTTATTGATTCGGAGGCTACAGTTCAAACTCAAGTTCTTTGAAGAGCTGCAAACATTCTTAACTGATGAAACATCTCTGGTCCCCAATAGATTGATTGTTATAATTCATTTTCTTCTTTACATTACAATGGTTGATTTTTTTTTACTAAAATAGATATCCCAGATTATTTTACAAATCAGATAACTAAGCAAACAAAACATCTTTATTAGTTTGATTCTCTATTACTGTAATAAACCAGTGATCAAAACCATTAGACAGGAAAAGGTTTGTTTCAGCTTAAAGGTTGCTATCCATCATTGAGTGAATTCAGGGCAGGGACTTGAGCAGTGGCATGAAGGCAGGAATGGAAATAGACACCATAGTTTCACATGACTAACTGCCTTGCTTCCTCTGAGTTTTTTTATACAATTCAAGTCAATCACCAACAATTTCATTATCCATAGTGGACTGGGTCCACCTGTCAATCATCAATCAAGAAAAAGGCCCTTGTGGTTTGGTCAGGAATCATTTGGATGTATACCCAGAAGTGGTATGGCTAGGTCTTCAGGTAGAGCTACACCAAATTTTCAAAGAGGTTGCCAAACTGATTTTCATAGTGATTGCACATGTTTGCATGCCCACCAGCAATGGAGGAGTGTTCCCCTTTTACTACAACCTCACCGGAATGTGCTGTCATTTGAGTTTTTGATCTTAGCAATTCTGACAGATATGAAATGGAATCTCAGAGTTTTCTTGAGTTGCATTTCTCTGGTGATTAAGGATGCTGAGCATTTCTTCAAGTGTCTCTCAGCCATTAGGTATTCCTCCTTTGTGAATTTTCAGTTTACCTCTTTTCCCCATTTTTAATTGGATTGTTTGGTTTCTTTGCATTTAATTTCTTGAGTTGTTTGTAAATTTTGGATATTAGCCCTCTGTCAGATGTGGGGTTGGTGAAGATTTTTTCCTAATATATAGGTTGCTGTTTTATTCGAATGACAGTCTCCTTTGCCTTACAGAAGCTTTTCAGTTTCATGAAGTCCCATTTATGGATTGTTGGTCTTAGAGCCTGAGCTGTTGGTGTTCTTCCTCATCAAACCTCAAAGACATCTCCTCATCTATGTTCCATTAGTACAGCATGGGTCTATAGGTTCCTGTGGTTTAGTTGATATTTTCACTGCTGTTACAAAGAAAAAATGATAAAGACTCTTTAATCTCAGAAACCTCATAGTATGACCTGCTCCAGGAGAAAAGGACAAAACAAAACACAGAAGAAAGGTTTTCATTTATTTAACTCAAAGAATCACAAGCAATGCCTTGGTTCTAATGTCCTGGCTCACTGGCCCTTTTGTCTCATATCTCCATGAACAGATGTAGCAATCAACTTAGCCTCAGTCAGTTTCAACATGATCAAGAGCCATGGCAACTCCTGCTAGTGTCAAATTTTATCTCAAAGAGGAGAAAATGGAAAGAAAACCTGTCTTGTAGAATGGAGATGAAATGATGAAAGGTCTTATCTCATGTCAAGCTCACTGAATGAAAACTCAGTGTGCTGGTTAGTTTTTGTCAACTTGACATAAACGACGCTTATCAGAGAAGAAGAGATATCATGTCAGAATATCTTCCATAATAATGGTCTCTGGGCAAGTCTTTGGGCATTTACACTGGCATGTGGTCTTGGTTTGTTTGTTTGTTTGTTTGTTTGTTTGTTTGTTTTTAAAGCTGAAATAACTATAACTGTGGTGCAAGCCAGTAAGCTGCATTCTTCCAAAGTCTTGGTTTCTGTTCTTTCTTCCAGGTTTCTGCCTTGAGTTTGTTCATGATTTTCCCTCAGTGATGGACTATTATCAGGGTATATAAGTTAATTCTACACTTTTATGTCTAAAGAATTTTTGTTCAGTGTTTTATCACAACACTGAAAACCAATATAGTACACATGATATCAAATATAATGAGTGTACTTTCAGAAATGACTGTTAAATATATAGGTTATTGGCACACAATGAATTTTTTGGTGAATTATTTATTCCTTTTCCTGTCCAATATTTATTTATATAGTTTATAGAATCAGTATTCCCATTTTATATTCAAACTTTATCTATTAATTTGTACTGACAACATAATGAGGACAATATACAACAAACTAATATCATACTTTGCCTCAGAAATGATGCCGCAATATAAAAAAGAGGATTATTTATTTATTTATTTTACATCTTTTGAATTAAGCAACATTTTAAAAATCCATATTCTGATCATGAGTATAGCATTTTTAATATTTTAAGCCTAAGACTCAACTGTAATTTTGGATTATAGGGCAGCTTGCCCATTTCTAGTACAGAAAGGGCTTCCAATCCCTCCATATACTTTTCAATTCCAATACAGGTGTCTAAGCCAATTAATAAATTGCACACCTGAGAAAATGTACAATATCCTTCTGTGAACACTCCAGATACTTCTGCAAGTTTCTGTTTTACTCCTTCTTCCTAATTTTTACTGAATTTTATGTTTCCCTCTCACCTAAAAACATGGGTGATAAAAGTTAATGCAGGCTTATTAAAGGACAAAGCAATTGTCATTCATTTTTTGGATTATGCAGAGCAGAAAATTTCTCCAATTCTTACTATTAAATTACAAACTCTCTTGTGAGTTCTTTAGTTTATTCAGTGACTGAAGATTTGTGACATTATGGGTCATCCAGCAGAGGCACATTGTTAGCACACCTGAGAAAGTAAACCATCTCCTCCCACTGAGGTTGTCGAAATACTCTGGTATATTCTGTGAATACTTTATGTGCCAACATTTAGACTTCAGAAGAAATATAGATCAAAGAAATAAATTAGGAAAATGAGAAAGAATGAACAGTGAAAACAATGATTGTTCTTCTCAGTTCTCATAAATAGCCAAATGAGAGGAGTAATGACTATATGTAAGAGCTTTTGTTCAATAGTAGCTTGAGTATTGCACATACATGCATGCATACATTACTGACATTTTCTAATGAAGAGAATTAAGGAGCAGTACTTTTGTTTCAGAGAAATGACAATGATAGAAGTCTGTGTTATATCATCAAGGCTGTTGGTGGTATGTAGCTAGATATAAAGATATTTGCAGATTTATAAGTTTATAGTAATTTACAAAGAAATCTTTCAAAGTGGAGAGACTCAGTCTCACATTTCAAGTTTTCCATAATGCAATTTTGCATTAGTACAGTGTCTCTATTATTGTCATTTTATTTCTATAGTGAATTATTTTTATTATCAGTATTTAAAATGACTATTTACGTTGTTTATCTGATATTGATTTAAATTTGGTAAGTACTATCTATCAAGAAAATTATCCATGTCTTTTAGTTTTCAGATTTAGAGGTGACAGGTTTTTAAGGTATGTCCTTATGATGCTTTAGATTTCTTTGATATCTATCATTATGCCACTTTTTACATTTCTTATTTTATTAATTTATGTTAATTTATTAATTTATTTTACATATTTAAAAAGATATATAACCCCTAGTGAAATAGAAGCAGTCATTGAAAGTCTCACAACCAGTAATTCCAAGATGGTGGCAACCAGCACACATGGTATCGGAGTTGTGGGAGTTTAAGCTCAGACACTGTAGAGCGATCCTGAGGCCATGTTGCCCACTGTGAAATAGAGACAGTGTCTGTGTTTCCCAAGTGAATGAAGGGACTAGAGACATCCCTGAAGAATGCTCCCAGATTCCTGGAACGATGGGCCTCTGTGCTTCTCAGTGCTGCACGTCATCCTGAGAAGGGTGACTGGGCCTGAGCAACACATACAGATCCAGCTTCTGGTCCATGGATCTAAACACCTTCCTAGGTTTCTGCCTCCACATGGGCCTAACTGACTTCCCAAGGAGCCCAGCCATACCTCAGGATCAAGGTTAGACACACCCCACCCCAAACCCCTGTCTGTGTGTCCAACTGTGACATAACCAGGAGAGGTGAGTTTCAAGCTACTTTTTGAGATATAGCATACAGTTCACAGATCTACCTCACTTTCCAAGGAGGGCTGCCTGTCCCCATGAACATTCAGAATCTGGCCCAGAGCTCTAACAGCATTCCTGAGAGGTTCAGAGGGCGAGAGGAATAACCAGTCAACCTCTTGACACTGGAGACAACCACATGGCTAGAGGTCAGCATAAGCATACAAGCAGCAAAACCCCTGGCCACATGGCACCACAGGAATTCAGCTATCTTAAAATAACAAGCCCTGAATATCCTATCACACCTAATCCACCAGGAATGACCTTAAATCTGATGCTTTGAAAACAATAGAGTCCTTAAAAAAGGAATGTGAAGAGTTGAAACCATCAAAGATGCTGGGCAAAAAGGCTGAAGATAGATGCTCTAAAGGATGGAGAGAAATTGGATACTGTCCAGGCAGCCAGTTGTCTGTCATTTGTTAGTTTTGGAAGCTGCTGGCTCTGCACTTTTGTATATTAAGATATATTTATCCTTCTCAGTTCTCTGATGTGGCTATGGTGTCACAGTTAAATTTTAAGTTGTTAAGGAATTAAATTGATGTTCTAGGTCTAAGAAGATGTTTTTAAGAGGATAATGCAAGTTAGGATGGAAAATGAGTTAGGTATAGAACTTTAAACTCATGGAGATAGATGAATAATAAAATATTAATATCAGTTGCCAGTATGTACTGGACATTGGAAATATATGTTATACATTATAATATTCATAATTGTGGTCTAATTATTCAAAAAAAAGAACTATGAGTTCTGGGAGAAGGGGGAGAAGGTGGGAGGGTGGAGCTGGGAGGGGTAGAGGGAGGGCTGTGATGGAGATTTAACTTGAAGTAATAAATGAACATTTTTAAAAAAGGAATGCAAATTCCTCAAAGAAATGCAAATATATATATGATCAAATAGGTGAAGGAAATGAGTAAATCCCTTAAAGAAATACAGAAAATAAAATCAAAGGAGAGAGAAAAGATGAGGAAAACTGTTCAAGACCTGAAAATGGAAATAGAAGCAGTGTTTGCCCTTTTTCACCCATATTTCTGCTCAGAGATAGAATTCAGAGCCTCATCCACATCTACACTCCCACAATATCCCACTTTTACTCCATCTATTCTTTCATTATATGCTCCTATTTACATTCAATATCCATTGACTGGGGGGATAATTTGCATAATCTCAGGTATAAGAGACATATAGAGATTAACAAGTGTGTTTCTTTTCTACTCAGGCACATAGCCAAATAATATTTTCCATTGTTCTATACAAACATCAAATGCCACAAGACTGAATCTGGCCAAGAGGATTTGGTCATAGTAATTTATGATATTTTTGGTTCCTAAGATATCCTTAATCCCTATATTTTTTCTCAATGTAGAATTAAAATACAAAGAAGTAGGAGGCTTTAAATGTGGAATCGTCACATGAATAAATGATTCTAATCTACTGATTAGATTCTAATCCAGTGTGTTAGAGAACATGTAAATTACATGAGACTGTGGTTCTATCTTATCATAATAGTGAACTTTAAGACTTGGTTAACACTGCTCCACCTTACTAAAATGTAGCTAACTCATAATATCTTCTATAAACACTTTGTTTATATTGTTTTACTGGTATTCGCCCGGCTGGTATTCTTAATCATATGATTAAAACTTTGATATGTTAACAGTCTTTGAAAAAACAAACTGGCATGACATATATTCCCAAGGCTTTAGAGGGAAGTCTTTTGAGATCTAGTAATATTATAAGCATGATGATTTATTATATCCGTGTATCTCAGGCAGCCTAATATTGGACCAGTTTTTTAATGAAGATCCTTGAGTATTTCAATTGGCTAATATGATTCAGTGTTCTGCAGACTAAGATCTGAATAGTATACACTGGGAGTCTGTTCGTACCCCAATAATATGAAAATTCTGAATCTGATAACAAGGAGAGAGGAACATTTGTCAGATAAGAAATTTAGCCAAAATTAATGATGATAATCATGGGGAGTGGAAAGCAAAATAAAATGAGGCTGACAAAATGAAACAATCTATCCAGTCATAAATCTATTGAGATGCAAAACAATTGGGATTTTTCTTTTACTTTTTAAATAATATATTGTCTGCATTATATCAGTCAATGACTCAATACACATAGTTCTCAAAGTATGTGTATTCTAGAATTGAGAGTTTTGTGACATCGTTCATCATCCACATTACTGATTTACTGACCAAGGAAAGTTCTACTTTACTCATCAAAAACCTTTATATAAAATAAACTACAATAGATAATATTCCTGTGTTGTTCAGTATTTTTAGTTTACTTTTATTCTTATATATTTTCAAGATATTTTAATCATTGAAAACACACAGAATAATTAACCAATTTCTTCTCTTTAAAATGGGAAGTATAGTCCAGACCCCCAAACATGAAAAATGTGTATTAAATTGTGAAAATCTCAAAACTGACAGAATTTATACACTTCAACATATTTCAGTAAATATGTAAATGGCTTAGTTTTTCATGTATTAAATTTTTCTAAAATTAAATATATATACTTCATTTTTAAATGTCTTAATAGATTAAATTGACAATATGCACATTATAGTATTATTGTTTCTGAAATTAAGGAAATAATGTACAATTTTATATGACATTAACCTGCACGTTTGCAAGGTATCTAACTTCTTTTGCACTTATTATGATCATATATACTTAAACAAGTCTGCATTGTAAATTGATCTAATTAAAGAACTTATTTCATCCATTATGTATGCTAATAAATTTTAAATCACAAATTTACTTGTATATATTTGAATGAAGCTTAGTTTAACATTGACTTATTAATTTAATGAAGTATCACCAAAAAAAATTTCATCAACTACAACAAATTTACTTCAAAGAGCAGTAGTTGAAATTCTGATGAAATATGAAACATTTGTTTCAAAAATGGATACACTTCTAGGGAATTTTGGGAAAATGGATATACTTCTAGTGGAGCCCAATATCTCTGAACGTAATCTGAAAAGTAGCAGAAAGTATTCAAATAATTTAATGAATTTACAATATAGGAAAGCAAGAGGGACAAGAATTTGTAAGGGAAGGAGAATGGATAATTTGCTCAATATTCATATGTGTATACAATGTGAGAACATTACCATATGTGATGCAGAACAATATTCAATATGTATATATTCTTCAAAAAGGGAGAGAGACAATTTAAGAGCTGGTAGATAGGGAATAAAACTGTGAGATGCTGAATGAAATGAAAATTTAAAAGAAAAACTTTAAGTCCTTCATGAGGAGGACTTCATTAGATAATAAAAGAATTTTCACACTATTAATTTTGCTAATGAATGAATATGGGCTAGGTATTCACTGTATTTCTTTTACTGTCCTTCAGTATGATTCAGAAATTTCAATATAAAATTATCTTGCTAATTTTCCATGTTTTTATTAATATTTATTTATTAATTTGAGTTACATCTGGATCACTGTCACCTCCCTTCTTCCTTCCAGATCCCACTCTCCTAACTTCTCTTCCACTTATCCTTTTCCTTCTGTGTAGGGGACCCCACTTAACAGCCCACCTCAGTTCATCAGTCACATGAGAGCTAAGAGCTTCCTCTTGCTCTGAGGGCCTTCATGACAGTTCAGCTAAGTTTTTTTTAAGATATTGTATCAATTTTCATACTTCAGTGACTGACATTCTTTGCAAAGTTTCTCCTTAGAATTCTCACACTGAATAGAAACACAATGAACTTCTGAGTGTTTATTTTGGATGCCTAACAGTTTTTAGACTCATAAGTTCTCACTGTTTTTATCTTTTGTTTCATATCCCCTCTCTCTCTTTCTCTCTCTCTCAATATCTTAGAGGTTGAGATGTCTGCTTAAACAAATGGACTCCAATAATGACATCACAAATTTTCATGCCAACATTGATGTGTGAAATTTCATGTGGCCCATCCCTAGGTAAAGTCATGCAGGCAAGCCATGAGTGATGATAGCAAGAATTAACATTGCCCAGAGATAAGCTTCCTATTCATAATGATAAACATGTTATATATATATACACGTAGATAGGTAACAATATTAATGAAATATGTAACAATATATTAATTAAATGTAAATAAAATAATAATTAAAGAAAAGGAGACCATGAATTTTAAGGGAGCATTGGAAAAATAGACAGAGGAGAAATAGAGGTCATGTAATACAAATTTAATTAAAATTAAAGTAAATATAAAATGATAAATACAGCCACCAAACTTCTACATATTTTGTATAAGTAAAATATAATGTACTTATTTAACTACAATTTTAATATAGTGTTCTTAGAGAAGGCATGCATGAATGCAATCAGCTTTACTAGATAATTACCTTTCTGGAACAAAATGTATAGTAGTCATTAATTGAATTTATTCACCTGGTAGGAAGCAAATGCAAGAAAAGATTATTAAAAATAGTAAATGTATTTACTATTGAGGCAGTATTTCCATACATAAATACTCACAAAAACATATTTTAAACTATTAGGCTGGAAGCCTGTTTTTAACAGGAATAATTTCTTGAAGGTAACCATGGAATTTCTTCAAAAGGATTTAAGGCACACTGCTCAGAACAGTGCAACTTTGAATCAAAAGAATCAGGCAATATGTAGAGAATTGATAAGCAAGTAAATAAAATATTAAAAATTAAGCAAACACATTTAAAGTGTTTATCACAGAGCTGGGGAAATGCCTCAGCAGTTAAGAGCCTGTACTGTTCTGTCAGAGGAATTAAATTCAGTTTCTAGGCACTCATGTTGAACTGCTCACCACAAGTAAATCTAGATCCAAGCAATCCACTTGTCTCTTCTGGACTCCCTGGCCTCTTGCAAACACATGGCCCACAAACGCATGTACATGCACATACACATATACATACACACATACACACACAGAGACATGCACACAAACACACTCACATATGCACATATATACATATACATTACAAATAAAAGCAAATGCTTCAAAATTTATTGGCATAAAATTAACCAAAACTATGTTTCTACCTAAAAATTATCAGGTGACTTGTATAGTTACTCAACTAAATTTGAAAGCAGGACATCTAAGGTGCTAAATAATAAATTGACTAGAGAAAATGTGTTATTTATGAGTTTCCACATGATTTCCATGATGACGATGGATAACCATCATATCTAATCACCTTTCAGTACAGTGACTGTGGTATATAATTAACAAGCAAAAAATTATTTTCTTACAAATATAAATAAGGATATTATTGGTTTTTAATCTATTACAAATGAAATACAGTATCATTGAACACAGAGTTAGATACAAGGCATTATTTATTTCACATATTGAATAATGTATTATTATTAGAACACTATATATGTAAATGGAAATTAAAGTAATTGTCTGTAATTAATATTGATTTATCACTACATGGACATGGATTTACAAGTATTTTTTTTAAAGTGAAAGACTTGAATATCCTCTGACTTACAGGTTTGGAAGGATAGCAACCATCATTTTAAAAGTATAAAAGTAAGTTTAAAGATAGATACACACACACACACACACACATATATATATATATAAAGTAAGAATATATATATAAATAGTCTATCCAAGATGATGGCGGCCTGCACTGATGCATTTTGCACATGGGGAAAACAACTATAACACCACAGAGTTATAAGATGTGGAGTAATAATCTGAGTGGCGCGAATCCTCTGGGTTTCATACAGTGACCCAGGGACCATTAAAAGTCCTTGAGCAGGACTCTTCTCTCCTCTCTTGGACCCTCAGAAAAACAGATCAGCAGAAACCCCAGAAGCCACTGAATCTAGGAATCATCACCAGGAGAGGGAGAAGGTAAGAGCCATGCAAATAACCAGCTAGCAGTCCGAACCCTAGACAGGATTACTCACAAGCCTTCTGGGCTCCCAGATTCCACTCAGGCATTCCAACTATTTAGAGGAAGATTAGCTGAGCGGTGGAAAACGTTGTGGCCCTGAATAGCATGATATGAGTGGCAGGGCAGCAGCAGCAGCAGGTCCACAGCACAGCAAAATTTTGGCAAATGTAAACATATTTGGGCTTCCCCAGAGGAGTGTTGGATATACATACAGGCTCCTCTATTGGATTTGCAGCCACTGGGAAGAACACTGCAGCAAGACAGAGCACCAGGATAGACTTCCAGCAGCAGGCTATGCTGCAACTCCACTGCAGTGTACCAGAACTTGGAAGAGAGTGGCTCTAATTGCCAGTATCCAAAGTCAGCTCCAGACAGAAATAGGAGGAGCCGTGAGAGCAGGCAGAAAGGCAAGTGGCCAGTTTGGAAGGTAGCTTTGATCTCCACAGGGTCCAAGCCCTGGGCAGTTTGTGTGGTTAATATCGGACACCTGTGCTAGTCCTGGCCCTTCTGGCGGGAAACCAGAACTTCCACATATATAGTTCCACCCCTGGAACAGTGAGATTTGGCCTGGGGGCATGGCTGAGTGACTCAGCCTAAGGGCTTAGTGCTTAGGGCTGAGAGGCACAGGGTTGCTCTGGGGACCATCTAGACAGGTGCAAGCCCATTTGGACTGGCCCAATAGGATCAGAACCACCAGATATGAACACTGGGCGCCTCACATCTGGAGACTGTACTCCCTCTCTGTAATCTGTGCCTGGATACCCAGGACCATACAAGCAGAGCCGCTACATGCTGAGTGCCCAGTCTGCAGCACAGAGAGCTCTGACTCGTGAGCAGTGAAACAATCCTGGGCCATTCCTCATTGACTGGGAGTGGGCTGCACCAGCCCACAGTGCTTCTGGCTATTAGATGTACATTGACCCTGAGAACCCCCTGAGAGCAGGTGGGGAGGACCATGAACACGGTCCAACAAGTAGGTTGCAGAGGTGCTACAGCCTCACCCAACAGTCTGTGGCCTGACAACCTGCACTGTTATCTATACGAGGACCAGTTGGATTCCAGGAATCTACAGGAACACATCCCACCACAACCCCTTACCTGAGTACCCAATTGGGACAAAACAGGAAGGGGTGAGCTCTGGGAGACACACTGAGAACAAACATCCACATAAGGCTCCATCCACCTGTGGAAAGCTACAGAACACCAAGCTATATGACTTCTACATCAAAACACTCCTCTAGGCACCAATCTATATCTGGAAAGTGATAGAGTCCTTTCAAGAAGAATTTAAACCACTGAAGGAATTAAAAGAGTCTACAATTTTATAAGCAAAAAAAAAAAAAAAATGGAGAATACTATTAGAGATCTCCAAGCCAAAGTGGCTCAACTTGAACAGGAAAGAGACAAGGCAACAAGCAAATTTGAGCAGCAAACACACTGAGAACAAACCTCCACATAAGGCTCCATCCACCTGTGGAAAGCTACAGATCACCAAGCTATATGACTTCTACATCAAAACACCCCTCTTGGCACCAAGTTCAGAAGGCACCAGGAACAAACAGCTAAGAACAACCAAATGGTTAAAGGTCAGAAAAAAAAAATCAACAAAAGTCAGGGAAATATGACTCCAACAAAATGTAGCTATGCTAGTACACCAAGCCCTGACCATTCCACCACAGCTGAAATACATGAAAACGATGACAAAGCTACATTCTGGAAAGTGATACAGTCCTTTCAAGAATAATTTAAACCTCTGAAGGAATTAAAATATTCCACAATTTTACAAGCAAAAAAAAAAAAAATGGAGAATACTATTAGAGATCTTCAAGCCAAAGTCGCTCAACTTGAACAGGAAAGAGACAACTAAATTTGAGCAGCAAACATATGAAACAATAAAATGTTTCAAGACTTGAAACTGGACGTGGAAGCAATAAAGAAAGCACAGTCAGAGATAAGAGTGGAAGTGGAGAATCAAGGGAAGAGAGCAGGAACTACAGACATGACTATCAAAAATAGGATACAAGAGATGGAAGACAGGATCTCAGGTGTGGAAGATTCGATGGAAGAAATCAGTACAACAACCAAAGAAAATTATAAAGCCAAAAAAGTTCTTACCCATAACATCCAAGATATCAAGGACTCAATGAAAAGACGGAACTAAAGAATTATAGACATAGAGGAAAGAGAAGACTCCCGACTCCAAGGTCCAGGAAACATCTTCAACAAAATCATAGAAGAAAACTTTCCAAACCTAAAGAGAGGGTTGCCAATAAAATTCCAAGAGGCATATGGAACACCAAATAGATTAGATCAGAAAAGAAACTGGTCTCGCCACATAATAAATGAAACTCCAAATGTACAGAACAAAGAAAGAATATTAAAAGCTGTAAGAGAAAAAAGTCAAGTAACATATAATGGCAGACCCATCAGAATTACACCTGATTTCTCATCAGAAACTTTAAAAGCCAGAAGGGCCTGGGCAGATGTCCTACAAACCCTGAGAGAACATAGATGCCCAGCCAGACTACTGTACCCAGCAAAACTCTCTATCAACATAGATGGAGAAAACAAGATATTCCATGACAAAATCAAATTTAGTGGTATCTACCCACATATCCAGCACTACAGAAGATCCTAGAAAGACAATTACAACTCAGAGAAGATAACTACAGCCAAGAAAACAGAGGAAACAAAAAATTCCACTGCAGCTAAACCAAAAGAAACATACAACCATCACCTACACCAAAATAATAGGAAATAACAACCTTTGGTCATTATTATCCATCAACATCAATGGACTCAAATCCCCAGTAAAAAAACACAGGCTTACAGAATGGATCCATAAACAAGACCCATCATTTTTCTGCATACAAGAAATGCATCTCACTAGTAAAGATAGATGCTACCTCAGAGTAAAGAGGTGGGATAAGGTTTTCCAAGCAAATGGACCCAGGAAGCAAGCTGGAGTAGCCATCTTAATATCAAACAAAATATACTTCCAACTGAAGTTATGCAAAAAAAGAAAGAGAAGGGCATTATATACTCGTTAAAGGAAATATTCATGAAGAGGACATTTCAATACTGAACATCTATGCTTCAAATACAAGGGACTTACATTTGTAAAAGAAATCCTTCTAAAGCTTAAATTACACGTCAATCCCCACACCTTAGTAGCGGGAAACTTCAACATCCCACTTACAACAATGTTAAAGAAAGAATACTATGGGGCCTTATGTGGATGTTTGTTCTCAGCCAAACATGGAAATAATGAGTCTAACAGAGGTCACGAACCAAATGGACATAACAGATATCTACAGAACGTTTCACCAAACACAAAAAATACACCTTCTTCTCAGCACCACACGGAACCTTCTCCAAAATCAACCATATAGTCGGACACGAAGCAAGCCTCAACAGATACAAGAATATTGAAATAACCCCTAATATCTTATCAGACCACCATGGAATAAAGCTGGACTTCAACAGCAAAAGTCTCAACAGAAAGCCTACACACACATGGAAACTGAACAACTCTTTACTGGATGACTACTGGGTCAGGGAAGAAATAGAGAAGGAAATCAAAGACTTCTTAAAGTCCAATGAAAATGAAGGCACAATATAGCTAAACCTATGGGACACAATGAAAGATGTGCCTCAAGGAAAGTTCATAGCACTAAGCACCTTCAAAAACAAAATTGTGACAGCTCATATTAGTGAATCAACAGCTAAACTCGATGAATTGGGGGGGGAATCAAACACTCCCAAGAGGAGCAGAAGGCAGGAAATCATCAAACTTAGAGCTGAAATCAACAGCTTAGAAACAAAAAGAATGATACAAAGAATCAATGAAACCAAGAGTTGGTTCTTTGAGAAAATCAACAAAATAGACAAACCGTTAGCCAAATTAACTAACAGAGGGAAAAACCCAAATCAACAAAATCAGAAATGAAAAGGGAGAAATAGCAACAGAGATTGAGGAAATCCAGAGAACCTTTAGGTCCTACTTTAAAAATCTATAATCCACCAAATTTGAAAACTGAAGCAAAATGGACAATTTTCTTGATAGTTTCCACCCATCGAAGCTAAATCAAGATCAGGATAACAGAGTAAACAGAACTACAACCCCTAAGGAAATAGAAACAGTCATTAAAAATCTCCCAACCAAAAAAAGCCCAGCGCCAGATGGTTTCAGCACAGAATTCCACCAGACCTTCAAAGAAGACTAATACCAATACTTTTCAAACTCTTTCACAAAATAGAATCAGAAAGAACACTGCCAAACTCATTCTATGAGGCCAAGTCACCCTGAATCCTAAATCATACAAAGACACAACAAAGAAAGGGTACTTCAGACCGATTTCCCTCATGAACACAGAGGCAAAAATACTTAATAAAATACTGGCAAACCGAATCCAAGAATACATCAAAAGTATCATACACCATGTTCATGTAGGCTTGATCCCAGGAATGCAGGGATGGTTCAACATATGAAAATCCATCAATGTAATTCACCATATAAATAAGTTGAAAGAAAGAAAAACACATGATAATTTCTCTAGATGCAGAAAAAGCATTTAAGAAAATCCAGCACCTCTTAATGCTAAAAGTTCTGTAGAGAATGGGCATACAAGGACCAAACCTGGAAATAATAAAGGCTATATATACAGCAAGCCAATAGCCAGCATCAAATTAAATGGAGAGAAACTAGAAGCATTTTCTCAAAACTAAGGGTCAACACAAGGATGTCCACTTTTGCCATATCTCTTGAACATAATACTTGAAGTTCTTTTAAAGCAATAATGTAGCTAAAGGAGATCAAGAAGATACAAATTGGAAAAAAAGAAGTCAAATTATCCCTATTTGCAGATGATATGATAGTATACATAAATGACCCCACAAATTCCACCAGAGAACTCTTACAGCTGATAAACACCTTCAGCAAGGTGGCTCAATACAAAATTAATTCAAGAAAATTGGAAGCCTTTCTTTATACAACAAGTACATGGTCTGAGAAAAAAATTAGGGAAACAACACCCTTCACTATAGCCACAAACCATATAAAATACCTAGGGGTAACTCTAATCAAACAAGTAAAAGACCTGTATGACAAGAACTTCAAGTCCTTGAGGAAAGAAATTGAAGAGGCCATCAGAAGATGGAACTTTCTCCCATGCTCTTGGATAGGTAGAATCAACATAAGAGAAATGGACATCCTACCAAAAGCAATATACAGATTCAATGCAATTCCTATCAATACAAACACAATACTTTATAGACATGGAAAAAGCAATTCTCAATTTCATATGGAACAACAAAAAAACCCAGAATAGCTAAATCAATCCTGTACAATAAAAAAGATATCTGGAGGTATCACCATCCCATATTTCAAGCTGTACTACAGAGCAATAGTAATAAAAACTGCATGGTACTGGTATAGAAACAGACCAGTGGATCAATGGAATCGAAATGAAGCCCAGAAATGAACCCACATGCCTATGGTCTCTTAATTTTTGACAAAGAATCCAAAACAGTACAATGGAAAAAGGACAGAATCTTCAACAAGTGGTGCTGGTCCAACTGGATGTCCACATGTAAAAGAATTAAATTAGACCCATATTTATCACCGTGTACAAAACTTAAGTTCAAGTGGATCAAAGACCTTACCATAAAGCCCTACACACTAAATCTATTAGAAGAGAAAGTGGTAAAAACCTTGAAATCATTGCCACAGGTGACAACTTCCTGAACAGAGCACCAACAGCTCAGGCTCTAAGACTACAATCAATAAATTGGATGTCATGAAATTGAAAAGCTCCTGTAAGACAAAAGACACTGTCATTTGACAAAATGGCAACCTACAGATTAGGAAAATATCTTCATCAACCCCACATCTGACATAGGCTAATATCCAAAATTTACAAAGAACTCAAGAAATTAAATGCCAAGAAACCAAATTATCCAATCAAAAAAGGGGGAGGGACAGAGTTAAACAGAGAATTCACAAAGGAGGAATCCCTAATGGCTGAGAGACACTTTAAGAAATGCTCAGCATCCTTAATCATCAGAGAAATGCAATTCAAGATGACTATGAAATTCCATCTCACACCTGTCAGAATGGCTAAGATCAAAAGCTCATATGCTGCCCAGGGTGTGGAGAAAGGGCAACCCTCCTCCATTGCTGGTGGGAGTGAAGTCTTTTGCAAACACTATGGTGATCACTCTGGTTATATCTTGGAAAACTTGGAATAGCTCTGTCTCACGACCCAGCCATACCACTTCTGGGTATACATCCAAATGATTCCTCACCAAATCACCAGGAAGTTTCCTTATCTATATTCATATAAGCTTTATTTTTAATATCTGGAAACTGGAAACAATCCAGACGTCCCTCAACAGAAGAATGGATTAAAAAACTGTGGTACATCAAATGGATGGAACTAGAGAAGCTCATACTCAGTGAGCTAACCCAGACCCAGAAGGATGCACATGGCATCTATTCACTTATAGTTGTGTTTTAGCCATATAGTACAATATAACTATACTACAACAAATGTACCAAAGGGAACATGAACATAGACTTTTTATCCTGTCAGTGAGACACTTTGCCTAGTGGTGCTGCATTATATGCCCCCAGTGTATTTGGAGGCTCTTGGCCCTAATATGACAGCTGAACCCAGATGGGCGACTATTATATAGGGACACTCCACTCCAGAGGAATGGGATGGAAGGGATAGGGGGTAGTGGGTGGGAAGGTGGGACTGAGAGGGGTGGAAAGAGGACACTATGATGGAGATGTAACCTGAAGTAATAAATAAATAAATAAATAATATATATACATAATATATATGTATATATATTATATATAATATAACTAATAGTATATATATATATTCTTTACAAACATATTTCCATTAAATAACTAGTTGATAATTTAAATGCATGTAAATTATAAGAACTTCACTGCAAACATTCTTAAATTATGTGCAGCAACCCTGCACAAAACTCAAATTCAAGTGGATCAAAGATCTCCACATAAAACTGGAAATATTAAATCTGATAGAAGGGAAAGTGAGGGATAGCCTTGAAAGCAATGGCACAGGAGACAACTTTTTGAACAGAAAACCACTATTCAGGCACTAAGATTAACAATCAATAAATGGGACCTCATGAAAATGAACAACTTGTGTAAGGCATCATTTACCATAAAATGGGCAAAATGAACGTCTACAGAATGGGAAAACATCTTCATTGACCCTACATGTGACAGAACTCAAGAAGTTAGACAACAACAAACAAAAAAATCCAATTTAAAAATTATATACTGAGCTACATATAGAATTCTTGACAGAGGTATCTTTAAAGGCTGAGAAGCACTGAGGAGGACCTGTCTCTGACTTTGTTGTCTGCTTTTGGACTCCTTTCCCCTGGAAAAGGAGGAGAGGAGGGAAGGAGAGCATCAATCACAATGTAAAGTAAATTGATTAATGAAAAAGTATTTCTGAATACAAACTTGCAGCATATTTCAGGGATAGTTCATGTCAAATACCTAATAAATATATTGAGATATTCAGAGTTGGTATTAAAATGTTAAAATGTATTATGTCATAGACTCAGTAAAATAATTTTATAAATCATGCCTGTAGCCTAAAATGTTATTATAAGCTCCTAAAATTATATTTTAAAAAGCTTAAACTAAGTAACTGATTTTTTTCTGTAGGATAACAAAAGTATAAATCTATGCACAGATCAAAACCTTGCTCTAATTCAATATGTTGGCAAAAAATCTTTAAAATACTTCACAAACATGGTATTTCCTAAAATAAAAACTAATTGAATTTGAACTTCAAATACCTTCAATTTAAAAAATGTTACATGTTATAACTATAAATTGTGCAAAAGTCCTTTACTCAAAATTTACTCAAAATTTTGTAAATTTATAAACATTTTTTCAATATTTTCTTTGAATGTGAAGTATAAAACCATATTTTTTCGCAGGACTGGTAAATTATTTCATGTTAACTAATATTTTTATCATAGACATGAGGTAGATTTCAAGTTCCTTATTCATATTCAGAAACTGACAACAAGCTATAGGTTATTACAGCTTTTATATAGAAAAACTGGAGTAATTCTGCTTGATTCTGTAACTTAACTTTTGTGGATATATAGCATATATGGCATTTTTTAAAACTGTTAACTTATGGCATAATTAGATAAAAAAATGGTAGGTTGAGTAAACTCCAGCATTCTGTTCCTACACACACACACAGACACACACACACACACACACACACACACACACACACACCACAAACTTGAAGAGTTATGAACATATCAAACTAGCAGCAAAACAACTAAGCAAACTAAATCAGCTACTCCAAAGCATAAGCTTGTTATAATATTGAAAAGCCACAATGAAGGAGGCAAAATGAAACCTTTTTTTTTTACAAATTTATACCCACTCATTTTCCAGTCTAAAATCACAAGACTAATAGTCGCATATAACTGAAAGTGTGAGAAAAATTAAAGCCCATACTTTACAATCAAAGTATCCAGTCTTTACCAGTGAGATCCAGTGTTACACAAATTCCAGTAAGCTCCATTTAATCAAAGCAAAAGAACGTCCCCACTATGACTTCTCCAACAAAGAAATAACACATGGACTGAGACTTTATGTTGCTGAGGAATAGAGTATGAGGTCTAACATACTTTAGATTTAGAGAACACCAGGCCTATTATTTACCATGACTAATCATCCTGAAGGCTCTGTATATGAGGTGCTGTTCACATGAATTGAGAAAGCAAATTAAAGGGATCAGAATCCTGAATGATTCTACAATACAGTTAACATTTGACAATGTGAGCTCTAGCACTGCCATTGGCCTGTGCATACCTACCCCACTCTCAAGAACCTATATGCCCCTGTGATCATGAGAGTTGGGAATGACTCAGATTAGAAACATCCTTGGATTATCATACACCATTGTAGCTGAGAGGCTGTGGTAATCGATAAAATTGGTGGAGGGATAATAAGGTTTTCCTCAGCAATAAATTTCTGAAAGGCTCGTCATACTTGGTGCATGATTTATACCCATTCAGAGCAGGCAGCAGTAAGGGCACTCAATGTGGTTTTTTAAAAATTGTGAGGGAAGAAGCTGGAGAGATGGCCCAGTTGTTATGAACACTTGTTGCTATTCCAGAGGACCCAGGTTCAATTCCCAACACCCAATGGCTGCTCCTAACTATCTGTAACTCCAGTACCAGAGGATATGACACCCTCACCCAGACATACATATATGCAGGAAAAACACAAATCTGCATAAAATGAGAATAAGTAAATCATTTTTAAAACATTGTGAGGGAAAAGTAAAGAGGCAAGGAAGAAAATGGAGGGGAGAGAATAGATGGTAGATGTGATTGAAATGCATTATATACATGTATAAATTTCTTAAGTATCATAAAATACTGAAAAAAATTATTTCCAATACCTAAACGCACACATAATTATTTTACTCACACTTGTATTCAAATAGAATTTAAAACTGCTTATCACCAAGCAGAGAGTGAGTGAGGTAAAGTCTTGTTTTGGACCTTATCACCTTTGGCTGATACATAGGCCTTGGTGTACATCTAAGACTACAAATTCTTGAAGCTGTGAAATTAACAACACAGTCTAGCACCAGTCAAAGTATCCAATGATTTACCTTCATCTTTGGGGTGATTTGAATACCAATGCCCCCTATAGAGTCATAGCCCACATAGTCTCATAGATTTGAATACTTGATCACCAGGAAGTAAGAGATTTGAAAGAATTAGGAGATGTGCCCTTGTTGGAGGAAGTATATCACTGGAGGTTGGCTTTGATGTTATAAAACATTGTATCTTCCTATGTGCTAACATGCTCCCCACCATGAAGACATTAGACTAAAACTCTGAAATGGTAAGCAAGCCACAGTTAAATGTTTTCTTTTATAGAGTAGCCATGGACATTGTGTCTGTTCACAATAATAGATCATTGGCCCACACATTCTTACTTACCCTACCTTCACAAAGCCTAGCATAATGAAATAGCCAATTTACTGAATGAGGCAGAAAAATAAACCCAAATATTTCTCTTAAAAATTTCCAGTATGCTGGTGAAACATAAGAAGTACAAGATCTTTGTCACCATGGGACCATAATCCCTAGGTTTATATATGGATGGAATATCTGAAGCAACCCCAGTATCATGGTAAAAACACATGCCCTTCTTGAATATTAGTTATATTCTCAATAACCTCAGATGGATAGGCTGCATGATGAAGGTGAGACACAGTGTAGCAGCTCTTCTGGCCATATGTGTGACATCAGATCATGGGTCTGATATATGCATGATATCTCTGCCTGGAGTCAAGTAGAATCCTGAAGTGTCTGGCAACTGAGCATTAATTATCATTGACTAGTGTCTTCATTGGAGCTTCACAAGATTGAAACAATCATGATAATGAGTTAGGAGTCACACTTAGAGCTGTACCTCAAGTGAACTATTGGACATTGACAGATTCTAGTGGAAGTGAGGTCTTTGTGTTAAGCTCTATCCCTACTGGTGATCACAACAGACCCTATTCGACAGTTCCAAACCACACACACACAGAGTCCTGGTTAAAATTACTGGTCACAAAATATCTTAGTCAAGGATTTATTGCTGTGAAGAGATACCATGACCAAAGCAACTCTTACAAAACAAAGCATTTAATTTGGGGCTTGCTTACATTTTCAGAGGCTTAGTCTATTATCATCATGATAGGGAGCATGATGGAACCTATGGTACTGGAGCAATTGCCAACACCTACATCCTGGTCATCAGGCTGAAGTATATATTGCATCTGGCCTGGGCTTTTGAATTCTCCAAGTCCACCCCAGTGACATACTTCTTTCCAACGAGGCCACACCTTCTCATCCTTTCTCAATAACACTCCCTGATGAGTAAGCATTTAAATACATGAGCCTATGGGGGCCACTGGTATTCAAATCAGAACACAAACAAAAAGAAAAGATATGAAGTAAGAAAGGAGATATCATTCAGGAATAAAAGGACTGAAAGAATTGGCATTATGACCATGAAATTAGAAATTTTCCTGTTAAATGAAATATGTCAGGAACTTGAGGACAAGAATTATGTGAATTCATTTACATGTGGAAAAGTTTTGGGTACTTTTGCACGGTGCAGTGAGTATGAGTAATAGTGTGGTGCATAAACTTCAAAAACATAGAAGAAAGTGATTTGATAAGCTGGTTCAAAAATGATAAAGTACTTGAGGTGATATAGTTAACATTATTTTAATATTAAAAATTATACATATATACATATATGAGGTTTCTTCTGTATTATATTATATATCATATATTATTGGCATTCTAATAAATGTTTACAAATTTTGTTTGTGCCTCAATTAAAAAATAGAAAAAGTATATAATTTTATCTACTTTGATAGTGCTCCAGAGTTATGATAGCATGTGTTTTTGCACACTACTCCATAGACAGGACACATAATCTGTATTTTACCATTTTTATTCATTCGGTTTTAATTCAGAGCAATATAGAAGTACTAGGCTAGAATATGAAGTGGTAATTTAGGAGGAACCAGAATCTCCATGCTGTTCCTAAAATTTGTAAATCGTCATTAACCTGTTTCCAGAAGAAACAAGTGAAGTGTGGGCTTGATAGCACCTGCGCCTTTATTCACTCTTCATTCTGCAGCTGTTTACTTGTTTACTGATACTGTTTACTTGTCATTTCTTGTTTACTTTTACTTATTTTCCTCTGTATATAGAGTTATTATTCATTTCTTTTCTGGTAGTCTTTTCTTTTGTCTTTGTGTGTATTTTCAAAATATTACTGAATATCTGAATTTTATCAGTTCCTCTTGGGGTTTTATGCTTCTATTCAGAAAACAATGGAGAGATCCAGATACTAGGCTTTTGATTAGATTTAGAGATTTATACTTTTTAGATCCCAAATCAAACTATGGATAGACTTTCTAGGTATAATGGCTAATGTTGAAACACACTGAGCTCTCTATTTTCTATCCACAGCACGAAAAAAATTCTTTCATGTATGATTTGATTTCTTGATCCTGAACTGAAAAATATAAATAAAAATATCACAAGGCATACTTAACTCTCTGATTTTCTCTTTTCTATTGAACAGTTTTCTGTAATTCTTCAATGCCTCTGCATTGCATGTATAATTCCAGTAAGTATGTTTTGTAAATCCCATACTTTCCATATATATATGCGTGTGTTTGTGTGTGTGTGTGTGTGTGTGTGTGTGTGTGTGTGTGCTGAAGGATTAACTTCCTTTACATTTCTCAAAACCAAACTTCTTTAAGTATTATTTCCTTATATAACCAGAACTAGATATGTTGTCTGATCAAACTAAAGAATCCAAATTACTAACTGGGAACATTGTCACATTCAATTCTATAAATGTAATTATTGTATTTTTTGCTTATATACCCCCTGTAAATATAACTTGCATACATGTAATATATGTATATACTCATACAATTATGGTATAATTATGGTTCCAAAAACAACTCTTAGAAATAGAAGGTGTGAATTTGAAAGAGAGAAGGGAGATTTGTATAGAAAGGTGTGGTGATAGGGAAAGTAATGGTGGAAAGATATAACTATATTATCATCTTATAAATAAGAGAAGTGATAATTATATTATAATCTCATAAACAAAAAAATTAAAAAGAAGAATATAGACAGAAGCTAAAAGTGTTGCTTATACTCCATGTCACTCATTGGGAAAGCATGTGTTTTCTCATAGGACACCACAATGACCTTTAAAGCAAAAGAGTTAAAAAATCATACTGGAACCTGCCAGTAGTAGAGGAGTCCTCGTTCTGGGTAATGATGATTGAGAAATTAAGAAATAAAAACTGATATTAGTCATTCTGAGAATTATGAGATGGAATCTCAGAGTTGTCTTGAGTTGCATTTCTCTGATGATTACCGATGTTGAGAATTTCCTCAAGTGTCTCTCAGCCATTAGATATTCCACTTTTGTGTATTCTTGGTTTATGTCTGTTCCCCCTTTTTGATTGGATTATTTGGTTTTCTGGTGTTTAGTTTCTTGAGTTTTTTAAATAAATTATTGATATTAGACTTCCATCTCATGTGGAGTCATAGGGAGTTAGATTAATATAAATCAGATTTTGTAAATATCTAGGTTTCTGATACAGTCTCTTAATCCGGGGCATGAAGATCAACTTGGCTCTTAGCAATTAGCTTATCAGCTTGTGGACTAAAACCAAGGATGAAGTCACATGAAAGTCACGTGAAATGAGGGGAGCCTATGGACTAAAAACAAGGTTGAAGCCAGGTGAAACAATGAGAGACTTTATGACCTGGCATTGTTTTCAGTTGCTAAGTGGGCAGAGCCCAAATTAAGCTGAAGCACATGGAACAAGGAGAATTCCTATTTAAGGGCAAGTGGATGAGCCCAGAAGAGCTGCATGCTAGGGGCCCCATGGTAGAGAGCGCCGATGCTAGCGAGTCTTCACACTAAAAAGGACAATGAGTAGTTTGTATCCTCTGATAGAGAAAGTGCTGGTGTACTGATGGCCAGATCTCTCTGAGACAGAAAGAAGCTGGTGAGCAGAGAAATCCTCAGCAAGAAAACAAAGGCCAAGGACTAAACCCTGTGGCTCAGCTTTTGCCTATAGGGGTTTGACCTGTCTGAGCAGTGGCCTGAACAAAACTGTGGCCAGCATTAAAGATCGAGGCAGAGTGGCAGAGTTGCTGATATGAGGAAAATAAGTTGGCCTACAGATGGCTGAGGTCTCCCAGAGAGAAGAAACCTGCAAGCCTTATTTAAGGTGAAACAACTATAGCCAATTTACCCTGACATTTCTACGTCTGAGATATTCCAGAAGAAAGACTGCTAGGTGCATTAAAGGGTCTATCCGAGAGACTGTGTTCATGATGACTGAGGACCGGCCCCAGAGAGTGTATCCTTCTAAGAGGCTATGAAAATATTTGTAATATTTATCAATATGTTTAGTGTTTAGATCAGAGGGGTTGTAGGCATTTGTAGGATTAGTAGTTAAGTAAGTGTATTTGTTATAAGTGAATACAGTTATTAATAAATAAATGTTTAATGATTTTTTTAAAAAGTTAGGTGTTACATGGGGTTGGTAAAGATCTTTTCCCAATCTGTAGGTACCGTTTTGTTCTAATGACAGTGCCCTTTGCCTTACAGAAGCTTTTCAGTTTCTTAAGGTAATATTTATTGAGTGTTGGCCTTGGAGCCTGAGCTATTGTCCAAAACTCATATGACAGCACATACTGGTGAGGTTGTGGAGAAAGTGGAATATTCCTCCATTGCTGGTGGGAGGGCAAACTTATACAAACACTATGGAAATCAGTCTGGCAATACCTTAGAAAACTTGGAATAGCTTTAACTCAAGACCTAGACATATCACTACTGTGTATATATTCAAAAGATTGTCACCAAACCACAAGGACATCTCCTCAACTATGTTCATAGGAGTTTTATTTGTAATACCTAGAAACTGGAAAAAACCCAGATGCCCCTCAACTGGGGAATGGATAAAAACAAACTGTGGTACATTAACACAATGGAATACTACTCAGCTATCAGAAACAAGGAAATCATGTAATATACTGCCAAATGGATGGAACTAGATAACCTCATCCTGAGTGAGTTAACCCAGACCCAGAAAGATTCACATGCAATATACTTACTTATAACTGGATTTTAGCCATATAGTACTGTATAACCATCCTACAACCAGCAGACCAAAAGGAACAGGAACATCAACTTTGTCACGTGATAGTGGGACACTTTGCCCTAGTGGAGCTGCCATGTAGGCCCCCAGTGCAAGATGAAGCTCTTAGCCCTCATATAACTGCTGAACTGACGGGGGCTGATATGTAGGTACATCCCATTCCAGAGGACTAGAATAGGTGGGAGAGGGTAAAAGAATGGGACTGGGAGTGGTGGATGGAGGGGAATGTGATGGAGATGTAACCTGAAGTAATAAATAAACACAAAAGTAAAAAACAAAAACAAAAGCAAAAGAAATAAAACCTCAGAAAATAGTTAAGAAATTAGGGCTGAGGTAAGAATTGATAGAGACAGCATAGGATCAGGACTACCATTCACTAATCGAGTCTTCCCACTTTATTGCAATTCCTTTTTATAAGTCCAGCAAAAAAGTTATGTCCAGTACAGACAAGTTTGATTTTATTTCCATAATGACAAAGTCACATAGGCAGAGCAGTCTGATCTTTTGTGTACAATTAGTAACAGTTAGCAAAAGATAGATACATGTAATGATATTATGATATTCTTCCCCCTGTTACTAGAAAACTCAGTATCCTTGGATACAATAGAAACAAGGAACTTGGCAAGCAAAATGCACTAACAGCAAGGGTCTCAAGGAGACATGCTGGCAGAACATAAAGTTATTGTTCAGAGAATGTGAAGTCAGC
This sequence comes from Lophiomys imhausi, assembly GCA_907164525.1. Lineage (NCBI taxonomy): Eukaryota > Metazoa > Chordata > Mammalia > Rodentia > Muridae > Lophiomys > Lophiomys imhausi. The sequence continues at coordinate 3,646,038 of CAJQZJ010009486.1, read as the reverse complement.
CAAGTAAGTCAACTGTCACCAAGGTGGGAAAAATTATCTCCCAGGCAGTTCTAATATACACACAGCTCTCCACAGAATCATAACATTTGTTAGCTGCTGATTCCTTTCTGACTGTAAAGGAAGAGTCAACATTTTAAGAAATATTTGAGGGCATTTGAAACCACTAAGAAGAGAATGAAATGGAATTAAATCAAAGAAAGAATTTTAATGTACCTACAATATTACAAAGGTGGTGCCTTTTAAGAAGTAGGCTGTGTTACACCTACTGCATCTATATCTCAGGGAATATATATATGTATATATATATATATATATGTATATATATATATATACATACACACACACAACAGCAATAATCAAAGAAAAATAGGATATTAGTTTGAGAGTTGGAGACCATGTAAGGGGTTGTAATGGAGGGTACCAGAAGCTGCATCCTGTAGCTGAAGAGGACAAATAGAGACCCACAGCAATACATCAAGCAAAGAATGAGAGACAACAGAACCCTCTGTCCTAAATGGGATGTCCCCATCAAATTTCTCTCCTAAGATCTAAGACAACCCTGTGGGAGAGGGGTCAAAAATTGTATAAGATTCAGAGAGGCTGTAACAGAAGAAAATTTGTCTCTAAAGCAACATGAGTGAAGCTCCTATAAACACACAGAGACTGAAGCAGTATGCACATGGCTCACATGTGTCTGCCCCAGGTGATGTACACATATATTATGGCTTCCAGTTTAGTGTTTTATGTGATTCCTGAGTGTGCTAATGAGTGGGTCTCTGATTCTGTGTCTTCTCTTGGGCTGTTTTCCTTCTGTTGGTTTGTCTTTTCCAACTTCGATATGATTTTTTTAATATTACAATATATTATTTGGTTATATTTAAAAATCTGAGTGAATGAATCAAAGAATCAGTGAAAACCTAACCATTAGTATTAGTATAAAAGTTAAATACTTAACTGCTCAGAGAGGGAAAATCAGTTTTCTCCAACAGAGTGTACATCTAGGTACATCAGACAATACAGGACTGGTCTCATCCTCAGTATTATAATTTGATTCTACATTGTGTGTTTGTGTGAGTGTGTTTGTGTGAGTGTGTTTGTGTGTGTGTGTACTTTTATTTGGTTACAGTTTGATGGGATATTTTTGTTTGCTTTTTTATTTCTTTTGGATGTGGTTTTATTGTGTTTTCTTATATTGTGTTTTGGTTTCTTTTTTAAGAAAGAACTTTAGGTTGGGTGGGGTAGTTTGGCAGCAGATCTGAAAGTATTTCAAATAAGGAAAGAATATGATCAAATATATTTAAATCAAAAATTGTTTTAATAGTAAAATATAATAAATAAAACATTACTCCCCTCTACCCTCCAAAATTTTATTATAATACTTGTAATCTGATTCTAAGATACATGAAAAATATCATCCACCATCATCTAGTAATCTTTCTCCTAGAGATACTTAAACCAACATACTTAATTTTAAAAAATATAATTCACCATACAAAATACTTAATAGGAAAATGGCACATGATACTCTCCTTAGATATAGAAAAGACCTTTAGCAAAATCTACCTCCCTTTTGTGATAAAAGTCCTGGATAAAATGGGAATACATGGGACATACCTCAACATAATAAAGTTAGTTTACAGTAAGCCCATATCCAACATAAACTTAAATTGAGAGAAATTCTACTAAAACTATTAACAAGACAAGGATGGCAACCTCTCCACACCTATTCTATATAACTTTTGAAGCCTTAAATAGAGCAATAAAGCAAATAAGGAGATCAAGTGGTTACAAATTAGGAAGGAAAGCATCAAAGTATTTTTATTTGCAGATGATATGACAATATACAGATATTACTCTAAAAATACCATCAGGAAAATGTAATAGCTTATAAACATTTTGAGCAAAGTTGATAGATACAAAATTAACTCACAAAATCAGTAGCCTTCCTGTATACCATACTTTATTTCAAGTTGTAATACAGAGCTATAGTAATAAAGCAAAACAAAACGAAACAAAATATGTTATTGGTAAACAAGAACATGCATTTTGAAATCAGAAATACATCCTAGAAATAAGACATCTTTAACAAATGGTTTCGGCAGACAACTGGATGTTGAAGAATAAAAATAGATCTATGTTCATCACCTTGGATGAAATTGAAATCCAAATGGATCACAAACCTCAAAATAGAACCAAGTACACTCATCCTTATTGAAGATAAATTTGAAAATATCCTTAAACTCATTGGCACAAGGAAAGACTTTTTGAACAGACGACCATTAACACAGACACTACATTCAGCAATTAATAGATGAAATCACATAAAACTAAAAAGTTTCTGCATGGTAAAGGACACTTTTATTCAGACAAACCATTGGCTACAGAATGGGAGAATAATTTTATCAACTACACATATGAAAAATGACTAACATAAAAATATATAATAAACTCAACTACAAAATAACTCAACTAGAAATGTGTGATATATAAACAGAATTTGCAAAAGAGAAAACTCAAATGCCTGAGAAATAGTTAAATAAATATTCAATATCCTTAGCTATCAAAGAAAGGTTATAACTTTATATATTTATATATATATATATAATAATTTTCACAACTATTAGGAGATTTTAGCTTTCAACTGTTTTAATGATTTTGATCAATAAACTAAGTGATAACTTACAATGCATGGATGTAGAATAATGAACTGGGTGTGGAGAGTAGGAACTTGCATGGTTACTATTAAAATCAATATAGTAGATTCTCCATTAGATGGGAATTTGATCCCTCTTGTGCATATAACCAGAGGACACTTTATCGTACCACAGAGATACATTCTCAACTATCTCCATTGCTGCTTTATTCATAATCATCAGATCTTAGAAATAACCTACATGGCTTTGGACAGAAAAAAATAGATAAAGAAAATTTACATTGTAGATATTATAAAGCCACATTTACATAATGGAGTATTACTCAGCTATTAAGAAGAATGAAATCATGGAATTAGCTGGTAAATTGATGAACCTAGAAAAAAAAATTCTGAGTGAAGTATCCCAGACCCAGAAAGACAAATATGGAATGTATTCACTTAGATGTGGATATTAGCTGTTAAGTCTCTGATAATTTAGCTACAATCAGTAGCTCCACAGAGTAGATAGAGAGTAATGGCCCATGGACCATGAGAGACAGAAAGATCTTCAGGAAAAGTAAATAAAATGGATATTTCTGTGTAGATGTGGGTACTGGAACATGTGGATCAAGTGGGAAGGAATATGGGACAGGGTGACAAGGGAGGGAATACAGGAAGAGATGGCTAAAATTAAGAGTCCTTTGAGAAGTACTATAGGAATCTAATAGAGGAGAATCTTCCTAAAACATGTACATATATCAAGGCAACTTAAATGAAGTTGCAAAATAATGATAATATTGGAGACATAGACTCAATCAGTCATCTCTTGCCATCAAATGAAGATTCCAGTACCAAGAATAAAAACTTCTAGTTGATTGTTGGTGAAATTGTTCCCATGGGGATCCCTAAACACCATTACTATAGGTTGTTCTCTACAAACTGATGGCAATGCCCCCAGTTGAAGATAATACCAATTCCACCCATTAAAAATCAAGATTCAAGTTGGTTACCACATAGAGACTTAACCTCTTTGTTCCAGTGTCTTTGGTAAAGAAAGGTACTCTATATGTTACTAAAAGAGAAAAGTAAACAGCAATCCAAACACAAACCTTTTGATTGACAATGTTGTCCAGTATGTACGATATGCTAGGGAAATCATGAAAGAAGGTTTGTGGGAATAACCAACTAATATCTTATTTGATGTAAGGTCCTCTCCACACGATGAAACCTATTTTGACATTGCTGGTGCGAACAAGAATCTGAGACTAAAGTGTGTGAACATAGGATCTCTGTTTCTTGTATTTTAGGCTGCTTTCCCTCTGTTTGTTTTGTCCAATTGTTATGTATAAGCTTTTGTTTATCTTATCATATCTAGCGTTATCTTATATTTTATTATTACCCCTTAGAAACCTGTTTGTTTTCAAATGAATGACTTAAGAAAAAGTGTAATTAGATGGGAAAGTAAGGGAGGAAAGAAACCATAATCAAGATTGCAAGGAAACATGGAGTTGGCCTGACCTAGCTGCCTTGAGAGGTATGCATCATAAGTTTTTCAGGTTAGAGTCCATGGCTCCTGTGGCACAATGTTCCTTCTATTGCCTGAGAGACTGGTGAACTCCCTAGGGTATTGAAACTTCCAGACCTCTCTGTTTTCTCTGTATGTTCCCTTAGTAATCAAGGAAGCATGAGAGCTCAGCAGAATAAATGGTCTTAGATATTAATATTGTATACTTTCTATTACTTACAATCATCATTGTATACTGACAATTACAACTGTGTTAATCCTGGCAATTTCAATTATAATCTGTTTCTGATAAAAGGTACCAAAAGACTGATCTGAAACTGCAAATTAATTAATTATTGTAGTTACTAGTAAATATAAACTGTAAGATTAGGCTGGCGGAGTAGTCAGCAGCTTGGCAGAGGAGCAGGCGGCCTGGCCCGCATGACTTAACCAGTTACCTAACTTATCTTGGAGAAACAGCCCCGGGAACAAGGGTGGCCTACAACACCTGTAACCTAAACTCTGTTAATTAATATAAGTTGTTATATTAGGCCAGTAGAATTACCAGTAGCTTGGTGGGAGCTTCACTTGGGCTCAAGGGGAGTCGGAGAGTCTGAAAGTCCAACTGCCCAGGACTGTTGGACTGAGGGCTTATAAGATGCCACAGTCTTTTCACCAATAATTAAATACACCAAGACCTTTCAATGATTTAACTCTTAGCCCTTAACTGGGCAGACTCTCAATTAGCTACTCTAAGTTAACCTGCATCACCTAATCCCAAACCACCATGTGCCTGCGATTACTTTCCAGCATTCTCCAGACATCTGTCTCCTTTTGTTACTCCTGGCAGAAAGAGAGCTAATCTCTGTGTGTGCCCAGGGTTCCTGTCTAATCTCAGGAATTCCTGCCTTCCAATACTCTTTCTGCCCAGGTAATTGGCCATAAGCCACTTTTATTAACCAATGAAGAGAATGCCTCAGAAGGGCAAGTAACTAGATCTTAGCCTTGAATTCAACCAATCAGAAGCAATGATATTAGACCTTCCCTTAACATCTCCCCCTTTAAGTCTAACAAAAGGCTTCTTAACAACAATAAATACAACAATAAACACTATACAGTAACAATAACAATACAATAAAACAATTATGAAAACTAAAAGGTGTGACATACATTCTCAAATTCCAGTCCATATGTATTTGTCTAGTTAACTAGGACATATTCTATTACATATCTTTCTTGATGAGTTTAAGGATCTATACCCAATTCTACTTCCATCCTAACTCACATTATTAACTAAGCCATCTTAACCTTAAAACATCCTTTTAATTTCTAGATGACTTAAAATTTACTGTGATGCTATTACTATGTAGTCTTCAATCACTTCAGAAACATGAGAAGGATAAATATATCTGAATGGACAGGAAGTCCAAAGCAAGCAACTTCCAAAACTATGAAATGACAGACAATTGACTGCCTACACAGTCCCCAGTTTCTATAAAATTGGAGTATCATCTTCAGCCTTCTGGCCAAGCATATCTCACAGACTTAGTTGTGGAGCAGGAAATAAGATTTGCCCATTCTGTGTTTGCAGAATCAGGCCATCAATTTACCTGCATTGAACTCTGCTCCATCTTTGGACTGTATATATTCTGTTGGGAGAGCAGGGGCATTTTTACCCCGTAGGAATTATCTCCTGATGGGAGATTTCTTTTTGATGCTCATTTTCTTCTTTCAAGTCAAGTGGGATCCGCAGGAACTGGCAGTCTCATGTCAAAGAATATTTAAAATAATAAAAAATATCTTTAAATACCATATTCTACAGATCTCTTGAGGTTTTTGAAGATCATCTATCCATATCCACTGAAAAAGCAAATGTTGCTTGTCTTTAATATCTTAGTATCTGATTAACTTAGAACCTCTGAGATTAACAAACTTAATCATCTTAATAAAATCACAAGTTTGAATGATGAACTTGCATTTTTTTAATTATCCTAGTTTGTAATAGTTGTTTTCAAAAGGACTAGAACTTCATAAAATCACAAGTTTGAATGATGAACTTGCATTTTTTTAATTATCCTAGTTTGTAATAGTTGTTTTCAAAAGGACTAGAACTTCACATTGCAATTTTAAAAATTACATAGGTGCAATACCTAATGAAAATATTTCCTTAATTTTGTATCAATATGCAAAGATCTATAGGAATAGATTCAATAATCTATCCTTTTTTCCTATAGTTCTCATATGTCTATAACCTTAATTTTGTATTAATAACAAAGATCTATAGGAGTATATTCAATAATCTATCCTTTTATCTTATCAATTATATAGTATATATCCATATTCCCCCTCTTTTTTCTTTTCAAGTCTTCTCCCCCTATATAAGAGAGAAAGAAGGATAAAGAAAGAAATAAATCCCTGAGCCTAACCTCCTACACATTGCTTAACAAGACCATATAACAATTTGTAACCATTCCCCCCAAACGACATATATAACCCATTAAATAACCAAAGAATCATCCACCCCACTTTTTGGGAATGGGACGTCACTCACTTAAAACTTCTTCCTACTGAAATGGGATGTAGAAAACCTGTTTAGGGGCCCAAATAAAATTTAAAAAAAAAAACATGGTTAAGCAAATAAATTGTAACATTTGTTGTCCAGTCTCTATGTGCTCAGCAATTTGAATGTTCTCAGCGATTTTTAGTTCGAAGCTGGACTTTGGTAAGAAAGTTCAGAGCTTTATTGAAGTCCTGTCTGGAACTGTCTTTGAGGCTGGGCCATCTCAGCAAACTGTTTGAAATTGTTCTTGATGCAGATTTTTGAGGAAACATCTATTGAGGCAGTCTATGAGGCTGGATCATTTGGGTTACTTGTCTTGTCTTATTTGGACTCTGCTCCCATTGTTCTGAAAATATATAATTTCTCACAAGTAACATATAGTTCTGCAAATTACCAAAATGCCTTGGATGTGCAGGATGCACAAATCAATTAAGGAATATTTTCTGTTCTTTGTACAGAGGAAAGACATTTGTAAGTCTCCATTCATGCCATAAAAAATGGTATGTAATATCTTTCCTAGGGAAAATTGTTTTTTGGACAATAAAAGAAAAACAATTTTTTAATTTTTCAAAAGAAATCTTGAAAATTTGAAACTAAAATTTATCCTTAAGTGTATATAAAACATAATCTTAACTTTCGTTCAATATCTATTATAACAAAACAATATTAAATTTCTATCAATATCTATTAATATAACAAAAATCTTAAGTTTTTAATAATAAAAGAGACAAAGAACAGAATGAGGGAAAGAAGAAACTCCCTGAATGCAATTCTTATTTTTTCACAACACATATCATATATCCATTCATCCTAGATGACAACAAGCAATCACAACACGTAACATAACACACAACAAAAACCTTCATCCCATCTCTAGGGAATGAAGTGTAAATGTTTTTGGGTACCCTTCAAAAAAGGAGATATTGGCCAATTCCCGGGAAAGTTTCCAATTGCTTTTACTGTCCAGTCACTATAGGATCAATCATTTTTGGACTAGTGCTTTTTAAAAGTGATTTTCATGTAAAGTTTTTTAAGAAAACAGTGATTGAAGCAGTATGTTAGGTTGAATCTTCTGGCCTATTTGTCTTGTTGTTATTATCATTCAGTTCTTGGCTCTGAAAATAAATTTTTTCTCTAAATTTGAGCAAGTGAAAGGTATAGAACAATTTTGTAAGTCCATTTTAAGGCATAAAATATGTCCATCCTGGATAAAGATTGGAATACTATGAACAACATACAGTTAATAAAATACTCTTATCATGCGAAGATATTCATGTTTCAGCTAATAGGAGGTTCTCCCTGGTCAGATCTAATCTTTATAAGTTGTGTTGGCAACCACATTTTTTCATTCCCTGTAGACACATAGGCAAAAACAGGTCCCCACCCTAAAACCATTGCAGGTTTCCAATCTAAAGTTAAAATATCCTTATAATATATTGGTTGATTTAATTCCTCAGGTTTTCTTTTTTTGTTGTTTTTGTTTTTGTTTTTGTTTTTTTTTTTTTTGTATAACACAATGTCTCTCAGCTACAATGGTACTCTTTTCACCAACATTTAGGAAATTCAAAGTTAGCAAAGCATTGTGTAATCTATCCCTGGGATTTTTAAATTCCCCTCCCCCCCGCCTTTTTTAAGCCTGTCTTTTAAGGTACGATTAGCTCATTCTACAATTGCTTGTTCTGTAGGATTGTGTCGTATACCAGTAACATGCTTTATATTATAATATGCAAAGAATTGCTTCATTTTATTAGATACATATGCAGGAGCATTATCAGTCTTAATTTGTGCAGGTCCACTCATAAATGCCATTATTTCTAATAAATGTGCAATAACACAATCAGCTTTTTCAGAACATTTCCAGGTAATAGATAATTTTTTTCTTTAAACCTGAACTGTAAACATAATGTTTCTGATGAAATTTTGAGGCTTCCAACACATTTCCTATGAGTAATTTGTCACTCTACTCATTTTCTTGTGCCAGTGGACCTGGCAAACCTGTATGAGAATGAATATGGGTTATTTCTACTTCTGATGACCTGTTGCAATTGTATAAATAAAGAAGTTAATTCTGTGTTATCAGGAATAACTTCAGCAGTTCTATATGCAGAATAACTCTTTCTGCATATAGAGAATCAGAAATTATATTAAGAGACTCAGAAAAATCTAATAAGGATTGCATACAATTCTGCTTTTTGAACTGAGGTATATGGACTTGCTGATTTTGTCTGTCTTATAATCTGCCATTCCCATCTTGTTAGCATCAATATAGAAGGTTGGTGAATCAGGAATTGGTGTTCCCTTTACAATAAGAGGAAGAATCCAGTTAGGGTTTTTTTAATATATAAATTGTACATGTTTCCTTTTGGGAAATTTGTTATTAATTTCACCCAAATAATTACTTTATTCTCTTTGCCAATCTTCATTGATTACCGACAATGACATAATCTCAGCACTACTATTTCAGCTGGGTCCATTCCTGATAATTGACGTAGTCTTATTCTACCTCTTACAATTTATTTAGATATCTTTCTATGTATGTATGTCTTTAATTTTTTACTTTGTTTATGTGGTAAGAAAATCCATTCCACAATACTTTCTTCCCATTGCATAATGAGTTCTCTAGGAGAATGAATTGGTGGTAAAGTGACCAAAATACAATCAAGTTCAGGATCAATTCGATCTATGTATGCATCTTGCAATCTTTGTTCTACAAGTAGTAGTTCTTTTTCTGCTTCAGAAGTTAAAAATATTGGATTGTTTTGATTTGAATCCCCTTGTAATGTTTGAAACAAATCTCTTAACTCATAATTTCTTAAATCAAGGGTAGGCCTTAGCCAATTTATATCTCCCATTAAGTTTTGAAAATCATTAAGAGATTTCAATTGGTCTCTACGGATCTGTACCTTTTGTGATCTTATTCTCTGTTGACTTATTTTATAACCCAAATAGTTGATTGAATCTCCTCTTTGTATTTTTTTCAGGAGCAATTTTAACCCCCATAGTGGTAGAATTCCTTGCATTTCCTTAAATAAGTTCTCTAACCACATCAGAATCAGCCAACAAAATATCATCCATATAATGTTAGATAATAGATTGAGGAAATCGCTTACACATTATTTCTAATGGTTTTTGTACAAAATATTGCCACAGAGTTGGACTATTCAACATACCCTGTGGAATTACATTCCAATGATACCTCTTGATTGCTCTACTATTATTAAGAGTAGGTACAGATTAATCAAACCTTTCCCTATCATTCTTATGCAATGGAACTGAGAAAAAGCAGTCTTTTCAATCAATTACTATTAAAGGCCATGACTTTGGTAATAGAGAAGGTAAAGGTATACAAGGTTGCAAAGGACCCATAGGTTGAATTACTCTATTCACAGCTCTTAAATTTGTTACCATTCTCCATTTATCCAATTTCTTTTTTACCACAAACACAGGAAAATTCCTTGGGCTGGTAGACTCTTCTATATAATGAGCCTCCAGGTCTTCTTTTACCAATTGTTCAAGAGTCTCCAAATTTTCCTTCCTTATGGGCCACTTCTCTTGCCACACTGGTTTATTTGATAGCCATTTCAAGGGTAGGGATGTTGGAATTTCAGCAGTGGCCCCTAGTCTAAATTTGGAAACTCAATACCTGGGGTGTCCTGTGTTTGGACACTAGACATAGCTTGCAATTGTTGTTGAGTACTCATATCAATACCTTCCTCAAAAGCATCCATCATTTCATCATTTGTTTTTTCTGGCATTGCAGGAATATTAATTTGAGTACCCCATTGTTGTAAGAGATCCCTTCCCCATAAATTTATGGGTATATCAGCCGCATAAGGTCTCAACTTCCCTGTCTGCCCTTCTGGTCCCACACAGTTAAGCCATCATACACTTTGTTTTACATGTGATAACTTACCAATTCCATAAAATGTGTAGGAATCTTTTGAAATGGCCAGTTTGGATTCCAAGACTCCCATGAGAGGACAGTGATATCTGCTCCTTTGTCAAGCAATCTTTCTATTTCAATTCCATTCATTTGTATTTTTAATTTTGATCTCTTATCCCTCACCATTGTTTGCCAATACACACGTTTTTTTTTTTTTTTTTCAGTATTTTCAGTTGCTCCTGTTCCGTCTATTGGAAAAACCTTGTCCTTTGTGTAAGGAAACAGCAGCAGGTGGGCAATTTTGTCCCCAGCATTAATTGTCATCTCTTTCCATATGGATGTCATGATTTTAATTTCTTCCTTGAAGTCTCCATCTATAATACCTGGATGAAAAAAGAATCCTTGATAAGATAATCCACTTTTTCCAAATATTAATCCTATTGTCCCTGATGATAAAAGACCATAAATAACAGTGGTTGACATATAACATTCATTTGTTTTGGATAATGTTTTAGGTTCATATGTGGTCAAATCTAAAGCTGCAGTACCTTCAGTAGCCCTTAAAAGATCAGCAATAGTTAATTTTGTTCTTCCTGCCTATTTGTTTCCCTCTGGTTGGATGATGGAGCACTCTTCACATTGTTTTGAGGGGCCTGAACCGGTAGGCCCCTCCCCTCATTTCCCGGCAAGGGGTTACCTCTGACATTCGTTTTAGCTCTACAATCCAGGGACCAGTGTTTACTTCTTCTACAACGAGTACAAAATCATGGAGACCTTAACCTTCTATTGCTATTAAAAGCCATTTGTTCCCTTCTACAACCAGTTCTGCACCTATCATCTCGTGTTCTGGAGGATTCAGCCTTGTAATATCTTTGGAAATGATCAAGTTCACCATTTTTAAAGCACTCATTAAGACCCTTAGCAACAGCTTGTGCTGTGACATTAGTCTGATGCTCCAGAAAACTATTATCAGCTGTTTCTCTTATCCATTCATCTTCTGGGTCTCCGTGAGCTTTCAATGGCCTAATTGCCCTTTGATATTCAGCATTTGCATTTTCATATGCCAAGGGATTTATCAAGTCCTGTCTGACATCAGGGTTATCTACATCTCTCTCCACAGCTGAAGTCAATCTCCCTAAAAAGTCTGAGAAGGTTTCCTGAGGACCTTCTATTATCTTGGTAAATGAAGTAAACCTTTTCCCAGCCTCAGAGACCATATTCCAGGCTCCCAGAGCTGTAACATGACATTGTTCTATCACAACATCCTCAAATTGAGTCTGTAACCATATGTCAGCATAAGGACGCTCACCAAGTATTTGCTGGGTTGTGACATTTATTCTCCTTGCCATATTTTGTTGCTTTAACTTTGTGGTTCCATGTCTCCACCATGACAACCTTTGTAATTGCTGGCTACCTTCTAGCACAGCTGATAACAGTCCCTTCCAATCTTGGGGAATGATTTTATTTTGTATAGCCCAATTTTTTTAATAATTTATTTTTTATTTCTTCAAGTTACATCTCAATCACAATCCCCTCCCTACTCCCCCCTCCAGTCCCACCCTTCCACCCTCCTCCTCCTCAATCTCCCATCCTCTTCCCTTTTTTTTTTTTTTTTTTTTTTTAGTTTAAGGTATTTCTTTTCCCCCCAACAGCTCTCCCTTTCAGTCCACAAAATGGTTCTTTTTCTTATAACTACAAATACAATACAAAACAACAGAAATAAATAGGCCACAATTATAAGAGTTATATGGCTTAGCATACATTCCCAATGTCCAGTCCATATGTATTTGGCACCTGACTTTAACATTCTACTATCTAACCATCTCCATGAGTTTAAAATTCTATATATAACTCAGCTTTCATGCTAACTTGCCTCATAATTTTAAAAATATCTTCTTAGATCCAGAACACCCTCTTGATTCCTAAACAACTCAAAATTTGCCCAATTTTTTTTAACATTTGTTTAACGAATGATGAATGCATTCCATAACAGAAAATGGACTCCTTAAATCTTTTTATATCCAAAATGTCTATTGGACATCATGTTATTTCCTGATGGAGTTGACCATCATTATTATCAGGCCTAATTTGAAACATAACTGGAATAGCTGATAGTGATTGTGTAGTACCACACAGGTCCTCTGGGGGTGCAGTCGTTTCCACATTAGCACCATCACTTACCTGGTTTTCTACTGGTACATGTGGCAGCTGTGGATACCTGGGTAGAGAAGAACTTGGCATTTTCTTAATTCCAGTCACCTGCCCTGTCAGAATTTTCTTAAGCTCCTCAATCTGCATTTCCATACTTTTTAATTGTGTAAATGATATCTTCTTTCTGACAAACCAATAAAAGAAAAAGAAGTAAACAGCATAAAAAACATCTGGTCTGATTTAAAAACAGTATAGAGGTCAGCAGTAAACACTGCCATATTGTCAACAACTGGTGTCATAGTTTCAAAATCTGTAGTTTTCTGCATAGTTTTGAAAATAAAATTACCCATAATGCCTTACCACGTTGAGTGCTATCTGAAACTGCGAGTTAATTATCGTAGCTTTAAGTAAATATGAACTGTAAGATTAGGCTGGCAGCCTAGCAGGCAGCTTAGCAGAGGAGCAGGCAGCCTGGCCGCATGACTTAACCAGTTGCCTAACTTATCCTGGAGAAAGAGCCCCAGGACCAAGGATGGCCTACACCACCTGTAACATAAACTCTGTTAATTAATATAAGTTGTAATATTAGGCCAGTAGAATTTCCAGCAGCTTGGTGGGAGATTCGCTTGGACTCAAACGTAGTTTGTGCAACGTATATCTTAATACAACTACAATAAAAAGTAAAAATACTATGACAATATGCTCATATTTTCTTTTCAGTTTACAGTATCTTTTTATCAGTAATTACAGATGTTCTTTCACATATGTGAGATAAAAATATACCAATTACTGTGTAAATATCTCTGAGGCAATGAATTAAATTTACAGCCTTAATCCTCACTAATACTTTTGTGTCAGTTAAGATATTTTGGAAGTATAATAAAGCTCATCTTTCAAAAGATGTTTGAGAACATATTTTAAAAATGTCCTGAACTTTTCTAATATTATTTGGATCTCTTGAACAGTGTATTTGACATCATTGAGTCTATCTATAATACAAACGCAGATGGAAAGAAGGTAGTGGGAACAATTGGTTAAAGGAAGGTCAGTTAGGAGGCTAATTGAGTACTTTTTACAGCAACTGAAGTCTGGGCCATTACAACAGATGAAGATAAATGGAATCATTCTAAATATGCTTAAAAGAAAACTATCACTTATCTTAGAGAATCCATTTGAGCTTGCGAAAGTGAGTTTCAGTTTCAAAAAAAATGTTAACAAATTAATTGCTCTACTTCACTTACATGGAATTATTAGAATGTGTTTTCAATATATTCAATGAATTGCTTAATTTAAAATTAACTTAAAATACATTCATTAAAATCTTATCCTAATGCATAACATGTGGTTAAGAAAATGTAATTCAAAATACATTATTACATATATTATACTGATGAATCAAAATTCAAAATCAATGAATGTATGTATGATTTTAAGATAATAATTTGCTATTAACATCATCTGCCATCAGGAATTACAATTCTTTCAGCTTTATGTTAGGTGTTATTACTGTGTAGAATCTTATCATGAGGAACATGAGTGGATTATAACTGAAGTACAAGGCAAAAAGAGGCCACTACTCTCCAGAGACTTATGCATAAAGCATGCTCAAAGCACATCCAACCAAGGTCATAGCAAGCTCTTGCTTCTGTTGAGTAACTTGAATGGCATTTGTCAATAAGAACCCTCAGAGTCTGTTCCCTTAACAACGCAGAACTCCTTTGTAGGCTCTTGACATTCAGGGATTCTGTAAAATAATTCAGTTTTGTTGGTTGAAGTATAGTTATGCTATACTATATGGCTAAAACATAGTTATTAGTAAATACACTCACTCAGTATGAGCTTTTCTAATTCTATTGATTTGGCATCAAATTGCATGATTTCCTTGTTTCTAATAGCTGAATAGTATTCCACTGTGTAAATGTACTGAAGTGTTTTTTTAATCCAATCTTTGGTTGAAGGACATCTGGGTTGTTTCCAATTTCTAGCTATTACAAATAAAGTTGCTATAAACATAGTTGGAGATTTCCTTGTGGTTTGGTGTGAAATCTTCTGGATGTATGCCCAGGAGTGGTATGGCTGGGTCTTCAGGTAGAGCTATTCCAAGTTTTCTAAAATATCATCACATTGATTTCCGTAGCACTTGTACAAGTTTGCACTCCAACCAGCAATGGAGGAGTGTTCCCCTTTCTCCACAATCTCACCAACATGTGCTGTTATTCGAGTTTTTGATCTTAGCCATTCTCACAATTGTGAGATGGAATCTCAGAGTAGTCTTGAGTTGCATTTCTCTGATGATTAAGGATGTTGAGCATTTCTTCAATCTCACTGCCTTTAGAGATTCCTCTTTGTGAATTCTTGGTTTAGCTCTGTACCCCATTTTTTGATTGGATTATTTGGTTTCTTGGTGCTTAATTTTTTGAGTTTTTGTAAATTTTGGATACTAGCCCTCTGTCAGATGTGGAGTTAGTAAAGATCTTTTCCCAATCTATAGGCTGCCGTTTTATTCTACAGACAGTGTCCTTTGTTTTACAGAAGCTTTCCAGATTCGTAAGTTCCCATCTATTGATTGTTGGTCTTAAAGCCTGAGCTATTGGTGTTCTGTTCAGGAACTTATCTCCTATGCCAATGTGTCCCAGACTGTTCCCCATTTTCTCATCTATTATATTTAGTGCATCAAGTTTTATTCTTTTACATGTTGACATCCAGTTAGACCAACACATTTTTTTTTCAAATACTTTTCTTTTTGCATTCTATGGTTTTGACTTCTTTGTCAAAAATCATATGACCATAGCTGTGTGGGGTTACTTCTGGGTCTTTGATTTTATTCCACTGCTCAACTGGTTGGTTTCTATACCAGAACCATGCTATTTTTATTACTATTTATCTGTAGTATAGCTTTAAATCCAGGATGGTGATACCTAAAGATGTTTTTTTCTTTCTTTTTTTTTTATTGTACAGGATTGATTTACCTATTCTGGATTTTTGTTTTTCTGTATGAAGTTGAAAATTATTCTTTCAAGTTCTATGAAGAATTGTGTTGGAATCTTTATAGGAATTGCATTGAATCTGAATATTGCTTTTGGTAGGATGGCCATTTTTATTATGTTGATCCTACCTATCCATGACCATTGGAGTTCTTTCCATCTTCTGGTGTCCTCTTCAATTTCTTTCTTCATGAATTTGAAGTTCTTGTTATACAGTTCTTTCACTTGTTTGGTTAGAGTTACCCCCAGGTAGTTTATATTGTTTGTGGCTATTATGAAGTGTGCTGTTTCCCTAAGTTCTTTCTGGGCTCATTTATCTTTTGTGTAAAGAAAGGCTACTGATTTTTTTAAATTAATTTTTTATCCAGACACCATGCTGAAGGTGTTTATCAGTTGTGGTTGTCTGGTGGAATTTTTGGGATCCCTTTGTATACTATCATGTCATCTGTGAATAGGTATTCTTTGACTTATTCCTTTCCAATTTGTAGCCTCTTGATCTTGTTTAGTTGTCTTATTGCTCTACCTATAACTTTAAGTATTATGTTGAAGGCCTATGGGTAGAGTGGTTATCCTTGCCCTGTCCCTGATTTTAGAGGAAATGCTTTAATTTTCTCTCCATTTAATTTGATATTGGCTATTGGCCTGCTGTATATTGCCTTTATTATTTCTAGGTATGGTCCTTGTATGCCAGCTATTTCCAGGAATTTTAGAATGAAGGGGTGGTGGATATTTTCAAGTGCTTTTTGGCATCTAGTAAGATGATCATGTTGGTTTCTTTTTATTCCAGCTTATTTGCATGGTGGATTGCATTGATGGAATTTCTTATGTTGAACCAGCCCTGCATTCCTGCATTGATGCCTTCTTGATCATAGTGTATGATACTTTTGATGTATTCTTGGATTCAGTTTGCCAATATTTTATTGAGTATTTTCATGTCTATGTTCATGAGGGAAATTGGTCTGAAATTCTCTTTCTTTGCTGGGTCTTTGTGTGGTTTAGATTTCAGGGTAACTGTGACTGCATAGAATGAGTTTTACAGTGTTCCTTCTGCTTCTATTTTGTGGAAGAGTTTGAAGAGTATTGCTATTAGCTCTTCTTTGAAGATCTGATAGAATTCTGTGCTTAAACCATCTATTTGGTAGAATTTTAATGATTGCTTCTATTTCCTTAGGGGTTATAGGAATATTTAATTTTTTAACCTGATCTTTATTTAACTTTGGTAGGTAGAATATATCAAGAATATTGTCCATTTCACTTAAGTTCGTAAGTTTTCTGTAGTACAGCTTTTTGAAGTAAGACCTAAAGATTCTTTGGATTTCCTCAATGTCTGTTGTTATTTCTCCCTTTTCATTTCTGATTTTGTTGATTTAGGTATTTTTCCCTCTGCCTTTTAGTTAGTTTGGCTAATAGCAATTTTTGTTCATTGTCTCAAAGAACCAGCTCTTGGATTGTTGATTCCTTGTATAGTTCTCTTTCTTTTTAAGTTATTGATTTCAGCCTGAGCTTGATGATTTCCTACTGTGTGTGTTTGCTTCATTTTTGTCTAAAGTTTTCAGTTATGATGTTAAGTTGCTAATATAAGTCCAATTTCTTTTTTAAGACATTTAGTGCTATTATTTTTCCTCATAAAAATACTTTCATTGTGCCCCCTAGGTTTGAGCAGGTTGTGCCTTCATTTTTGTTGGGTTTTAGGAAGTCTTTGATTTCCTTCTTTATTTGTTCCCAGAGCCAGTGGTCATTGAGTAGTACTTAATTTTCCATGAATGTGTAGGCCTTTTATTATTTTTGTTGTTGAAATCCAGCTTTAATTCATGGTGATCTCATAAGATACAAGAGCTTATTTCAATTTTCTTGTGTTTGTTGAGGCTTGCTTTGTAACTGAATATACGGTCAATTTTGAAGCAGGTTCTGTGTCATGCTGAAAAGAAGATATATTCTTTTGATTTTGGGTGAAACATTCTGTAGATATCTGTTAGGCCCACTTGATTCATGACTTATGTTAGTCTCATTATTTTTCTGCTTGGTTTCTGTCTCAATGACCTGTGAGTGGTGGGAGTTTGGTCTAGAAGTCTGCTATTATTAATGTGTGGGATCAATGTGTGGTTTTAGCTTTTGAAGTATTTCTTTTACAAATGCAGGTGCCCTTGTTTTGGGGAAGTAGATGTTCAATATTGAGATGTCATCTTGATGAATTTTTCCATTAACGAGTATGTGATATCCTTCCCTATCTTTTTTGACTAATTTCAGTTGAAAGTATTTTATTTGATATTAGGATGGCTAGTCCAGCTGGCTTCCTGGGATCATTTGCTTGGAAAAAAATTTCCATCCCTTTATTTACTCTGAGGTAGAGTCTATCTTTGCTAGTAAGTGTGTGTGTGTGTGTGTGTGTGTGTGTGTGTGTGTGTGTGTGCGCGTGCATGTGTGTTTGCGCATGCGTGCAGCAAAATAATGGGTCTTGTTTACAGATCCATTCAGTAAGCCTCTCTCTTTTTATTGGGGAGTTGAGTACATTAATGTTGAGACCTATTAATAACCATAAGTTGTTGTTTCTTGTTATTTTTATGTAGACGGTGGTAGTAGTGTATTTGCATGTTTCTTTTGGTTTAGTTGCAGTGGAGTTTTTTGTTTCCTGTGTTTTTTGTTTGCTTGTTTGTTTGGTTTTGGTGTAATTATCTTCTCTAGTTTTGAATTTTCCTTCTATTATCTTCTGTAGAGCTGTATTTGTGGATAGATATTGTTTAAATTTGATTTTTGTCATGGAATATCTTGTTTTCTCCATCTATAGTGATTAAAATTTTGCTGAATATAGTAGTCTTGGATCATACCTTTGGTATCTTAAGGCTTGGAGGATGCCTGCCCAGGTTCTTCTTCTGGTTTTTACAATTTCTGAGGAGAAATCAGGTGTAATTCTAATGGGTCTGCAATTCTACATTACCTGACATTTTTTTCTCTTATGGCTTTTAATATTCTTTCTCTGTTCTGTACATTTTCAGTTTCAATTATTATGTGGCAAAGGGAATATCTTTTCTGATCTAATCTCTTTGGTGTTCTGTATGCCTCTTGGATATTTACCAGCATCTCTTTCTTGGGAAATTTTCTTCAATGATTTTGTTGAAAATATTTCCTGGACCTTGGAATCAGAAGTCATCTCTTTCATCTATGCTTTTTTTTTCCTTTATTTTTAATTTCAAGTTACATCTCCATCGCAGTCCCCTCCCTATTCCCCCTCCAGTCCCACCCTCCCACCCTCAAACCCCCATCCTCTTCCCTTTATTTTTTTCTTTTAAGTTTAAGGTATATCTTATTTCCCCCTACAGTTTCCCCTTTCAGTCCAACAAATGGCTCTTTCTCTTATAATAACAAATACAATACAGTACACCAGAGGTAATTAGGCCACAGTTATGAGGGTTATATGGCTTAACGTACATTCCCAATGACCAGTCCGTATGTATTTGGTACTTGACTTTAACATTCTACTATCTAAATATCTCCATGAGTTTAAAGGTCTATATCTGATTCAACATTCATACTAACTTGCAACACAATTTTAAAAGTATCTTCTTAGATCTATAACACTCTCTTGACTCCTAAACAACTCAAAATTAAATTATGAGACTCTAGCTATCTGTTCTTCAACCACCTCAGAGACCTGAGAGGGATAAATATATCTCATTTTATAGGAAGTACAGGGCCTGCAGCTTCCCAAACTAAGAAATGACATACCTGTGGCTGCCTGGACAGTTCCCATTTTCTCTCCATAAATTACAGCATCGATCTTCAGTCATTTGACCCCGTTTCTCTGACAGACATTGATTGTAGAGCAGGGGTTATGAAGGACTTACCTACCCTGTCTTGGCAGAGCTAGGCTGTCGACTTACCTGCTTCCAGGTTTTGTCCTTCTTGGACAGCATTCTGTCTACAGTTGGGGCAAGGGGCTTTTCCTACCAAGAGATAGGCTTGTGACTAATTCAATCATCTCCCACTGGAGATTCTTCGATGCTCATCTTCTACTTGGAGGAGAATAGGGGGAGCTGTCAGGAGTTGATATATCTTGATATAAAAAAATCTAAAGTTACGAAAACATCTTTGAATGCCATATTCTGCAGATCTCTTGAGGTTTTTGAAGAGGCCCTATCTATCTCTTATATTAGGGTAAGCAGATGTTGCTTGTCTCTTGCCGGTTTATTTCTGATTAGCTTAGAAAGTAACTATAATAGGCTGTCATAGTACCTAACTGAATGACCAGCTTGCATAACCATTAATTTGCATTTCTTAATTACCCTAAAGAGTTTATGACAATTAGTAGTAAAAGGCCGAAACATCACATTTCATTTTTTTTCTTTACCTCCTAACCCTTCCATCCCATTTCTCTGGGGTGGGGTGTCCTTATATAACAGTCCCTCATGTCAGTTGAGAGGTCGTATGAGGGCCAAGAGCCTTGGGGAGCCTTCATAGATTCATTGGGGATCTATGAAGCAGTACCATCAGTGAAAAGTGTCGCGTTGCCCGGGAGAGAGAACTACTAGACAAACAAACCAATAAGCATACAATAGATAAAAAAGACAAAAAATAGAAAAAAATATAACTAATATATAAAAAATAGATAAAGAATAAAAATTAAAAATAAGAAGTCTATGTCCAAGTTCCCTTTGGTGTGTTAGTTGTAGTATTGATACCTTCTACTATATAGCTAAAATCCGACTATAAGTGAATAGATGCCATATGTGTCCTTCTGAGTCTGGGTTAGTTCACTCAGGATGAGCTTTTCTAGTTCCATCCATTTGGCTACAAATTGCATAATTTCATTGTTCCTGATAGCTGAATAATATTCCATTGTATAGATATACCACAGATTTTTGACCCATTCTTCGGTTGAGGGACATCTGGGTTGTTTCTAGTTTCTAACTATTACAAATAAGGCTGCCTTAAACATAGATGAGGAAACTTCCTTATGATTCCGTGAAGAGGCATTTGGATGTATACCCAGAAGTGGTATGGCTGGGTCCTGAGGCAGAGCTATACCAAGTTTTTTAAGATATGGCCAGACTGACCTCCATAGTGGTTGCACAAGCCTGCATTCCCACCAGCAATGGAGTAGGGTACCCATTTCTCCACACCCTCGCCAGCATGTGCTGTCATTTGAGTTTTTGATCATAGCCATTCTGACAGGTGTGAGATGGAATCTCAGAGTCGTCTTGAGTTGCATTTCTCTGATGATTAAGGATGTTGAGCATTTCTTCAAGTGTCTCTCAGCCATTAGGGATTCCTCCTTTGTGAATTCTCTATTTAGCTCTGTCCCCCATTTTTTGATTGGATTATTTGGTTTCTTGGCATTTAATTTCTTGAGTTCTTTGCAGATTTTGGATATTAGCCCTCTGTCAGATGTGGGGTTGGTGAAGATTTTTTCCCAGTCTATAGGCTGCCGTTTTTGTTCGAATGACAGTGTCCTTTGCCTTACAGAAGCTTTTCAGTTTCATGAGGTCCCTTTTATTGATTGTTGATGTCATGTCCTGAGCTGTTGGTGTTCTGTTCAGGAAGTTGTCGCCTGTGCCAATCATTTCGAGGGTTTCTCCCACTTTTTCTTCTAGTAGATTTAGTGTGACCGGCCTTATGTTAAGGTCTGATCCACTTGGACTTAAGTTTTGTACAGGGTGATAAGTATGGGTGTAACTTCATTCTTTTGCAAATGGACATCCAGTTGGACCAGCACCATTTGTTGAAGATGCTGTCCTTCTTCCATTTTGCCGTTTTGGCTTCTTTGTCAAAAATTAGGCGGCCATAAGTGTGTGGGTCTATTTCCGGATCTTCAATTCGATTCCATTGATCAACTGGTCTGTTTCTATACCAATAAAATGCTGTTTTTACAACTATTGCTCTGTAGTAGAGCTTGAAATCTGGGATGGTAATACCTCCAGATGTTTTTTTATTGTACAGGATTGATTTAGCTATTCTGGGCTTTTTGTTGTTCCATATGAAATTGAGGCTAGCTCTTTCCAAGTCTATAAAAAATTGTGTTGGTATTTTGATAGGAATTGCATTGAATCTATATATTGATTTTGGTAGGATGGCCATTTTTATTATGTTGATCCTACCTATCCATGAGCATGGAAGATCTTTCCATCTTCTAAAGGCCTCTTCCATTTCTTTCTTCAAGGGTTTGAAGTTCTTGTTGTACAGGTCCTTTACTTGCTTGGTTAGAGTTACCCCCAGGTATTTTATGTTGTTTGCGGCTATTGTGAAGGTGGTTGTTTCACTTATTTCTTCCTCAGCCCATTTGTTGTATAAAGAAGGGCTTCTGATTTTTTTGAATTAATTTTGTCTTAAGTTCCATCTTTTCATTGAGTCCTTGATTTCTTGGATGTTGTGAGTGAGGAATTTTTTAGATTTCTCCTTTTCTTTGGTTGTTCTACTGATTTCTTTAATAGAGTCTTCCACACCTGAGATTCTTCCATCTCTTGTACCCTATTTGTGATACTCATGCATGCAATTTATGTTCTCTTTCCTTGGTTTTCCACCTCAAAGATTGTCCTTGCTTGTGTTTTCCTTATTGCCTTCATTTCCAATTACAATTCTTGAACTGTATTATAAATTTCCTGCTCGAATTTGGCTCCCTTTGCCTGCAATTCTTTCAAAACATTGTCTCTTTTCCTTTCTTGTTTGGCTGAGTTTGCTTGGAAGTCTTTAATGGAATTCTACCTTGCTTTCATCTGAAGAATTTTGATTTTCTTAAATTTGTTAAGGGATTATTTTCTTCATTTAACCCCTATATCATTTTCATAAGCACAGTTTTGTCATCATTTTGTTGTGTTTCTGATTTGTGAGGATAATCCAGGATTGCTCTGTTAGGATACCTGGGTTCTGATGGTGCCATGTTGCCCTGGTTTTTGTTTTGTTTTGTTGTTGTTGTTTTGTTTTGTTTTGAGGTTTTTGTTTTGTTTTGTTTTTGTTTTTTGTTTCTTCATTGGACTTTAGCCATCTGATTGTCTTGGTCCTCTGTTGGTTGTTCCTGGTGCTAACTATGTTTGATCCCTTGTAGACAGTCCAGGTATGGAGGATTGGTGTTTCTGTATCGACCTGTATGACCTTGCAATCCAGAGAATCACATTGTGAAGGGTCGTAGTGCTGTAACTTCTTATGCTGTAAGTGAGACCTCTCCAAGGATTCTCCCAGGAGTAGTGGTGTAGTGCACAGGTGTCTGGAGGCCAGAAGCCTGACCAAGTTTCTCTGGGATATGCAGTCAATGACTTTGGTCACTGGAAATCCCTGTTAGCCAGCAGCCAGTGAAGCACCACTGTGTCTGCTCATGAGACCTCTCTGAGGGACTCTCCCAGAAGCAGTGGGGTAGAGCAAAATCTTCTGGAGGTCAGAAGACGGACTGAGTGTCTCTAGCTTTATGAAGAGGTTGACCTGGATCACTGGAAGTGCCTGGAGGCCAGAGTCCAATTAAGTGCTTCTGTGGCTGCTAGTGAGATATCTCTGGGGAGTTTTCTCAAGGACAGCGGAGTGGCCCAAAGGTGCCTGGACGCCAGAAGCCTTGCTTGAGTGTCATTGACACTATTCAATGATTGACCTGAGTCATTGAAAACACCTGGAGGCCAAAGGCCAGGGAAGTGCCCCACGGCTGCTAGTGAAATCTCTACAAGGGGCTCTCGCAGGACAGAGCAGTGGCTCCTGGAGGCCAGAAACCTGACTGAGTGCCTCTGATTCTATGAAATTGTTGGCCCAGGTTTCTGGGAGCTCCTGGAGGGTAGAGGTCATGGAAGTGTCCCTTGGCTGCTCGTGAGACCTCTCTGTGGGACACTCCCAGGGATACAGGTGGTGTAGTGGCTTCTGGTCCTTAAAAGCCTGACAGAGTGTCTCTGGCCAGAAGTAATGTTTTCTAGGGCAATTTGCCTGAACAGGGGTGGTCTATACTCAGCAACCTGTATATCTGGTCTGTAGTTGTGGTCTTCTCTGATATTCCTAGTAGATCCCCTGAGCAGTTTACACCTTTAGGGCAAAAGCACTGTGATCTACTGCAGTCTGCATCACTCTGGCAGCTGTGCAATGGCCCAGACCTATTTCATAGCTCAAAGCCTGGGACTCTCAATGCTGTAGACTTTGTGCCCAGTTGAGGTGCATGGTGCACTAGCAAGACTTTACAAAATTGTGTCTGTGACCAGTCACAGAACTGCCACTAAGATCACTTCTGCCTCCTTCTAGCTCAACCACCTGCCTGTCAGTCAGATGCTACCATGTTATAAATACCAAGGAGAAACACCCTGAAATTACCATAACTTTGGATCTGGTGGTACTCTCTTGGGTCCTGGCATGACTACAAGGTAGCTGGGAGCTCAGGAAGGCAGTGAGGAGATCTGGAAGTCAGAAGCACTAGCTGGGGTCCCAAGTCATTCAGATCCATGAGTTCTTCTCCATATGAAGTGCTCTGTCTCTTCTGTTTTCTGAGTGTCTGAAAGTCTAGCATAGGGACTTTTGTTGTCCCTGGGCTTGTTGGGTGAGCCCACTTGGATTTGTGCTTCTCAGATTGCTGCTAATAGAGTGTTTCTCTCCAGCCCATACTTTTCAATTACTGAGACATTCAACTTTGGACCTATGGTGAACAACATGTTTTTATTTTTCCTTTCACCAGTAAATATGTAATATTTTGCCTGCTTAGTGAAATGTTTATATTGCTAAGTGAAAATAATATTACACAGGGTTAAATTATTATGCATTATGTATTTTGAAAACAATAAAAAGTCATTACTAAAATAACTATGTAGACTATCAGAATAAAGAGATGGGTTCTATGTTTCCTTTTATGGTATCTTATGTGTGTATAGTAGAAGAATCTTGAAAACTATATTGGAGATTTAATGATGTGTGCCTATGGTTTTTAACTGGTCTAAAATTGAATAACCCATGACAGGTTTCAATGGTTTAAAAAAGCAGGAAACTTATCACATTCACTTGAAAGGGAAATGTAAAATGAAGTTTGTGAAGAAAAAATTACCCAGGGGATATTCTGACTTTTTTTTTTAAGTTTGAAAGGCTTGCCAATTCTACTTGTATTAGCTTTGTAGACAGAACTGCAAAATTAACAAACCATGAAATTCAGCACTACACCAGGCAGTACCAGATGCCTGACTCTGCAGTTGCTACAGCAAAAACCAACGACTATATTTCAAGAATTGGAAAAGAAATCATTTTGCTTCCCTTGAAAATTTATGCATTTGCATGCTTCATGCATACTCATTTAGAAAAGATTCATTTTAAGTGTACACTCTAGCTCATCCTTGAAATAACACAACCATTTTAAAACTCAGTGGAGCATAGAATCACAGATCCTACTTACAATTATACATTGTAGACAACAGTGATGATCACAGATATCTTACAGAATAAAAATTAAATATCTTATCTTTATACATGTTACTTCAGATATGCTTACAAATTTGCAATCACAGATTAAATATTAACATTACAACTAAATTTCTATCTGCAATTATTGCAACGTAATAATGATTATATATTGTTATTTTATTATATATTATATGTACATTAATAATTCTTTGTATATTAGTGTGATTAGAAACTTTAATTTTATACAGAATTGTATTCCTGTGTTTCATATTCTCTTAAAATGCTTACATTTTTGTGTAAAATAACTGAAGCTATTGAGATAAAGTTAAGGACATTTATAAAACAATTGCATATTTAAATGAAGTAATATTCTTTAATTAAAATCCTTAATTGTTAGGATGTTACCATCAGAACTGAGAATATATTCATTGTTATTACTAGATTAAATTGTTAATTTGACATGCCTTGGAGAAGTGAACCTTAGTTCAGGAAAGCCTCCTTTGGATTAGTCTGTGGGTATATCTGTGAGACATTTTCATGATATTTTTATTTATAAGGGAGTGGCAACCCCAAATTGAGTGACCCCATACCTTGACAAGTAGCCCTGGCTTTACAAGGAAAATAGATGTGCAAGACATGGAGAGGAAGCCAGTAAGCATTATTTCTCCATGGTCTCTGCTTCAAGTCATGTTCCAGGTTCTTGACTAGTGCCTTGTCTTGATTTTCTTTCAATATTGGATGACAGACAGCAACCATATAAAAAGAAATAAACCTTTCTTCCACAAGTCAATTCAGTTAGTAATTTTTCATAAAAACAGGAAATAAATAAAGACAAAAGCAAAAGATCTGTATGTCAATGTATGTAATGATAACATGGAAATAAGTTATTAGTTGACAGTTCAATAATCACCTGTAATTTATTCATGTACTTTACCACATGGGATGAAAATGTTGAGTGTTCTTGGTAGAAATACGTATATTAAAAAATGTGAAACAAATTTCAAAAGTAAATTTTCAAAAGCTTCTATAGTATGATGTCTTGCTTAAGTACTTAAGGAAAACACAAAAAATACACAGATACTCAAAACCAGCTACTTCCTTATTTAGGTAAATAATTAATGTTTGAGATATATAAACATATGCACAGGTTTCTTTCTTTGTGTTTCCTTGCCATATTTTTACATTAAAATGTTTTATCATAATCATTACCAACAACTTAAAATAAATAATAATGCTTAAAAATTAAGAATAGGACATATTACAACCTGTCAGTGACTATATAAAAGGTGCAATAGCTTTTAAGTTTAGCATTAAATCTTATGTAAATGGTGCTTTCAGAACATGATCTCTGTAAAGTCTTTAATGATAATATGATTATCTAGATAGGTCAAGAGCATGAGTTCAGAAGAACAAAATGTATTCTCAAATTTGAAACTATTTTGAAGGTAGAGTGTTCTTGATAATATTGGAAGGAGAAAGCTATGAAAAAATAGACAGTTATGATATGATGTCATGAATTTTGCATGGTAGTGAAGGTTATATATACTTTAAATTTTTGTTTTTGTTATTTTTACATTATCTAAAATGATCATTGGTGTCACCCTAGTGACCACCTCAAACTTGTAAGGCTACCCATGTAAAAAGGACAACCAACTGTTGTGGTGAAACAGGAATGAAAACTGAAAGGTAGAAATTGGAAGATGAGTGGGTTGATTAAACAGGTTGAGAAGACAGCTTGAGTCAAGAATGAGTAGCTGATACAACAATATCTATAGTTGTGTGAAACTATAGCTTATAAAAGAATTAATATAGAAAAGGTAACTCAAACTATCATTGTAAAGATTCTTTTCAGAGAAGATCTTCAATGTCTTCAGAAACACTTTTAGTTTAGGTATATATGGCATTCACTGCCTATTAGAGAAAGACTATAAATGTGATTTTTCTCTGTGTTATGAAGACTGGACCAATGCTGCCACATTTTTTTTCAAATGGAAAAATTTGGAAGACAATAATTACAATTGGATGTTGTTTTAGTTTAGGTTTTGTTGCTGTGAAGAGACACAAGGCAATGCTTACAAAGGAAAACACTTATTTGGACCCCAGAGTCAGTAATTCTCTACCTTTTAGCTGGTTGTGGCTTTCTCTAATGGTTGCATCTACTATTAGAAGAAGTTTCACTTTTCTGAGGTATAAGAGCTATGCTTATAGGTATAATAGATATTACAAACGCAGTTAGAACCAATACTGGCTAAGAACATGGTAGTTTGCTCTACTCTTAAGAAATATGACCTAACTAGCCACATGTAGTTGCCTAGTTTTATAGTGCCAGGCATGATTTTCTCCATGCTGACCAGGCCTTGAGTCTAATTAAACATTTTTTTGGCTATTTCCAGGAAATAAATGTCACTATTGACATTGTGACATTTGGGGACATCTTGCTTCACTGGTCCTTCTTGTGGTTCATGGTGAAAGCAATTGGGTAAGACTATTGACTTCTTTCCTTCCTTAGTACCTTGTAGATTACCTTTGAGTTTTGGGCAAGAAGGCTTTCAGAGCTGATCATGCTCAAATCTTTTGTTCGTGGTGTCCTCAACAATAGTTACATACTTTCAAATTCTGGGCAACAGCCAAAGACTATAGCAAAGACTATATTGATTGGGGGTTTTCTTGAACTCCTTTGACAATTCAAAAGGAGATTTTCTATGAGTAGTGTGGAAGTTCTTGTTAGATTTTTTTCTGGTTCTTGGGGAGAGCCTGGTCACTCCAAGATATGTAACTTAATTTAAATGTTTACATGTACATATAATTTTGGATAACTATAAATGATTCCTTATGAATTTTTAAACTTTCTTAGTATTATTTATTCTTCTCTTCTTCTAGTATTCATCTTCCCTACTCAATTAAAGTGTCCTGTTTTCTCTTTCATTTGCTCCGTTATATCATCTGTATGCTACCATTCTCCTATCTGAGATATTTCTCCCTCAAACCATGATCCCATTTATTTTCCTGTTTTCTACAGATACTCTAGATCACACCTGAAGATTTGGAGTTAGAAAGCTTAGAGAGGGAACAAGTGACATTTATCTTTCTCAGTATCGATTCCCTAGCTCAACATGTTTTCCAGTTCCATCTATTTACCTGAAAAGTTCATGATGTCATTTTTCTTTATTTCTGAATAATATTCCATTGTGTACATGTACCACATTTTCATTATCTGTTCCCTATTATAGTTTTGCTTCATATTCCCTATACTTAAACAATGGACTTAGATGATTTTTGTAGTACATTCCATAGTATTCAAGTTTATGACATATATCATTCTTAGTTTATAATTTAATGTTACTGATTATAAAATATTTATTATGAAAATATTTCAGTTTTATAAAGTTACCTTATTTATTATATATTTACATTTTGGAGTATTTCTCTGACAGACATACTTCCTTATCTATTAATAGAGAACTTTAGTAAAGGTTCATTTTTCAATTTATTTTCTCCTCTAACTACTGTCTTTAGCTTATTGTCTCTCTTCTCATTGATGGCAGACATGACATTTTTAGAATCATGTAAAAACAGGCTTACAGACTGGGAAGATTTGGGTTGTATACTGTATTTCATTTCTATGTAGCTAATTGCCACCACTGAGGTGGTGCATAGTACTTTCAATTTTTTTGTGAGTTGAAGGAGCTCTTCTGGCTTTCTCTGAGATCACAAAGCTTGGGAAGCATCTGTGCTTCCTGCCATCCACTATTGCATTCAATCTTTGTTCTACATTGACCCACAACACATTGTCAAATTTTTCTTTCCTATTGAATCACATTTTCATTAATTTATAGCATTAATCTCTTAAGAAAGAGAAATAAACAAAAATAAGTCACATTACTATTAGTATCATATTATTAATTATTGACTTGATGATATGTTTATAAAGTAATTGTTTCAAATTGTCCTATTTTGTAGAGAGCTGCGAAGTGCCGCGCCCTAAAGATGGCGCTGGTCTCCGCCTTCCACCAGCCTGACGGTGAGCGCTCTCTATGATAATAAGTTCATATTTGGCATAGACTGCTGATCTGGCTTGTTTCCACATACATGGGCCTCTAAGATAGCACCACTTGGCTTTACTTGACTGGCTGTTCATTTAGTATTTAGCCTGTGGGTTGGGTCTGCCCAGACATTCGGAATTCGGAAGACTGTTTTCAAGGGACCTGAATAAACTGCAGGAGAAGAGCTTTTGTGAGTTGCGTCATCCTTGCTGGACAAGGGGGGATGCGACAAAGTGGTGGCCCGTACGGGGAACCCAGAAAAGACTCAGAACTCCTGCAGTCAGGGGAAGCGCTTGGTAAGTTCCTGGGATAAATCAGGACAATAAAGTTTCACGGAAATAGCGAACACAAGGTAAAGTTTCGCGGAGATAACGAACAAAAGATTAAGTTTCACGGAGATAGTGAACAAACAGTTAAGTTTTGCAGAAATAGCAAACAAAGGGTTAAGTTTCGCAGGCAGTTGCGAACAAAAGGTAAAGTTTCGCAGAAAGTTGCGAACCTAAAGTAAAATTTTTAAACATGGGATTGTCTCAGTCACATCCAATTTTTCTGGCTCTTCAGGAGCTACTTTTAGCTAGGAATTTGAAGATTAAGAAGTCTACCTTAGAGAGATTTCTGAATGAATGCGATTCTGTGGCTCCGTGGTTTGCGGTGTCCGGGAATCTTACGGTATCCTGCTTGGACAAATTTGGCAGGGACTTGGATTTTGCTTGGGAGCAGGGGACTCTGAAGCATGGAGTAAGACCGATTTGGAAAATGGTGAGGAGTTGTTTAGAAGATCAGAGGTGTTGCAATGCAATCAAAGAGGGAGAATCAGCTTTGGAACTGCTACAAGGGGAGAGATCTGAGCAGGCAGACAGTGAAAAGGAGAGTAACAAAGGCGAAAAATTTGAGCAGGCAGACAGTGAAAAGGAAGACAAAAAGAAAGTTCCTCTCTATCCCAATCTTAGAAATTTTAGAGATTTTAGAGATTTAGAGGACTCAGAGAGCACGGATTCTGAAGGAGAGCTACATGCTCTAATAGAACAGTTGGAGAGGACTGTTATTAGAAAAAAGGAAAAGAAAAAAGTAAAACAGAACGGCGTATCGGCGGCAGTCAGTGTGGGAGGAACTGTTGCCATGGCGCTTGACACGTCAGCGGCAGTCGGAGTGGGCGGAGTCGTCGCTACAGCGCCTTCAGCCACGCTGGCGGCAGCTGATGTAAACAAAGCCGTTGCCATGGCGCCTTCGATTCCTCCTCCATATCCAGAAGCCGCTCAGACAGAGCAGCCAGTTCTGTCCCTGGAAGTAGGGAGATCTTTCTGCCCGGGGATGTGGACACAAGTAAGAACAGAATTACAGTTTGCCTATCCGGTATACCAAGACCCACAAGGGAACAGGTACGAGGAACCACTTGATTTTAAAGTAGTAAAATCTCTTGCAGAGTCGGTTCGTACCTATGGTACTACCGCTTCTTTTACAATAGCTCAAGTGGAAGCATTAAGCAGACATTGTATGACTCCGAGTGATTGGAGTGGTCTGGTCCGCGCCTGCTTAAGTCCAGGGCAATACTTAGACTGGAAAGCTTTCTTGATTGAGTATGCCACTGAGCAAGCAGCCATTAATCAGAGAGATGGAAATCCAGCCTGGGATAGAGACATGCTGCTTGGGCAGGGGAGATTTGCCAACCAGCAGATAGGATATCCTATTCAGATTTATGAGCAAATAAACAAGATAGCTATCAAGGCTTGGAGATCTCTCCCTAATAAAGGGGAGGTGAGTGGGAACTTAACTAAGATTCTACAGGGCCCTATGGAGCCTTTTTCAGATTTTGTGGCACGAATGGTGGAAGCAGCAGGGAAGATTTTTGGTGACCCAGATGTTGCTTTGCCACTAATAAAACAGTTGGACTATGAGCAATGTACCAAAGAATGTAGAGCTGCTATCACCCCTTATAAGAACAAAGGCCTAGAGGCTTGGATGAGCTTGGAGAGCCGTTAACTAATGCTGGTCTTGCTGCTGCAGTAATACAGTTGGCCAGAAAAGGTGGAGGAAGTTCAGGAGTTTGTTTTAAGTGTGGCAAGATGGGACACTTTAAAAGACAGTGCCCCAGGGGAAGGAGTACAGAAAGTACAGGAAGTGCACAATGCCCCAGGCGGCCGACGTTGTGCCCAAGATGTAAAAAAGGAAACCATTGGGTTAATGAATGCCGTTCAGTGATAGACATCCATGGCCAGCCTTTAACTCAAGGTTATGGTAGCGCTCGTCCAAAAAACGGACAGCGGGGCCCACGACCTCAGGGCCCACAAATATATGGGGCAATAGAGAATCAGGACAAAGAACAGAATCAAGAGAGATGGCCAACCCTCCGCCATCCGAGAGACTGTGGAGAGCCACTGCAGGCTCAGCAGGATTGGACCTCTGCTCCACCACCAGACTCGTATTAACGCCCCAAATGGGGGTCCAGTTAATTGAAACAGATTTTAAAGGACCCCTGGAACCTGGTACAGTTGGTTTGTTGTTAGGTAAGTCATCATCAGCCTTGAGAGGACTTATTGTCCATCCTGGAGTTATAGATCCAGATTACACAGGAGTGGTTAAGATCATGGTAGCCTCCCCCCGTGGTATAACGGCTATCTCTCCTGGAGATAGAATTGCTCAATTGATTATGTTACCGAGCTTACATGACCGCTATGCAGCAAAGGATAGAGAGAGAGGAAAAGATGGTTTTGGGTCCACAGGCACGGATTTGACTTTTCTCTCCCTGGATTTGGACCAACGCCCTGTCTTAGAGTTAAAAGTTGATGGTAAAAAGATCCTGGGCCTTTTGGATACTGGGGCTGATAGGAGTATTATAGCAAAGAAAGACTGGCCTTCAGGTTGGCCCATACAAGCCTCTTCTCAAACACTTCAAGGCCTGGGTTATGCTAAGACTCCAGATATGAGTGCAAGGTTATTAAAGTGGCACGACCAAGAAAACCACTCAGGAGAAATGCAGCCATATGTACTTGAGCTCCCTATTTCCCTTTGGGGAAGAGACCTTTTAAAGGATATGGGATTTAAATTAAGTAATGACTATTCTGATTCAGCCCAACGTATGATGCAAGATATGGGATGTGCTCCAGGTTTTGGAATAGGAAAATATTTGCAAGGACGAAAGAGTCCCATACCTATGCAGCAAAGACAAAAGAAACAGGGCCTGGGTTTTTCCTAGGGGCCACTGAGGAGGGCATTCCCATAACTTGGAAGACGGAGGATCCAGTATGGGTTCCTCAGTGGCCACTTTCCTCTGTAAAATTAAATGCAGCCAAAGATTTGGTGGATGAACAGATGTCTTTAAAGCATATAAAACCATCTGTATCTCCCTGGAATACACCTATCTTTGTCATTAAAAAGAAATCTAGAAAATGGAGATTATTGCATGATCTGCGTGCCATAAATCAACAAATGCAGATCATGGGCCCAGTGCAGCGCGGCTTGCCACTTTTATCATCTTTGAAAGCCTCATGGCCCATTATAATTATAGATATAAGAGATTGTTTTTTCTCCATCCCTTTGTGTGCCAAAGATAGTGAGAGATTTGCATTTACTGTTCCATCCTGTAACCATGAGGAACCTGATCAGAGGTTTGAATGGGTAGTATTACCCCAGGGCATGGCAAACAGCCCCACTATGTGCCAACTATATGTGGGGGAAGCCATTGCTCCCTTGAGAAAGAATTTTCCAGATTTGAGATATGTTCATTATATGGATGATATCTTACTAGCAGCTAAGAGTGAACAAATGTTAGATCGGGCCTATGAAGAATTAGTTCAATTATTAAAAAAGAAAAGGTTGTTTATTGCTCCTGATAAGGTTCAAAAGGAAAATGTGGTTAATTATTTAGGAGCGAAGGTTGGACCTGAAAAGATAATGCCTCAAAAGATTGAGATAAGAAAAGATAATTTAAAGACTTTAAATGATTTTCAAAGGTTGTTAGGAGATATCAATTGGGTAAGAGGCTATTTAAAGCTACCAAATTATGAAATAAGACCTCTATATGATATTTTGAAAGGTGATTCAGCACTTAATTCTCCTAGGCAATTAACAGAAGAAGCAAGAAAAGCTTTATGTAAAGTGGAAGAAAGGTTACAGAGTGCCTTCCTAAAGAGATGGCAAGAAGGACAGCCCATTGCATTGTGCATATTTGCCACCTATGGTCAACCTACAGGATTGTTATGGCAGGACGGACCATTATTATGGACCGATTCAAAGATTTCTCCGAAAAAATCCATAGAACATTATCCCACTGCACTTGCTGCTTTAGCCTTGAATTGTATCCAACAATGCTTGCAGTCTTTTGGAGTTGCTCCTGCCAGTATAATAGTGCCTTATTCCAGTTATCAAATTAAGATTTTGTGTGGCACTGTAGATGACTGGGCAATATTGCAATGTAGCTTTGAAGGAGTGATTGATAACCATTATCCTAAACATCCATTGCTATTATTTTTTAAGGAGCACCCAGTGATATTCCCTAAGGTTACTTCAGCAGTACCACTTCAAGGATCACCAAATGTGTTTACTGATGGCTCAAAGACAGGCTGTGGAGCTTATTTGATAGAAAGACAAGAGCCTTGTTATGTCAATTTCAACCGGGCTCCCCCCAAATAGTAGAGTTAAAAATAGTAATTGAGGTGTTTAAAAGATGTCAATTTGCATTCAATTTGATTTCAGATTCAGTTTATGTGGTCAACGCAGTGAAAGTATTAGAATTAGCAGGTCCTATTAAGAATAGTAGTACTGTATGTGCCTTATTACAAGAGTTACAAGTTTTAATCTGGCAGAGAAAAAGGTGTTTTTATATTCAACATATCAGAGCACATACAGGATTACCTGGACCATTAAGTGAGGGTAATAATAAAGTTGATCAATGGACCAGGATGGAATGCATTTTTTGGAGCTCATTCCTGGATCAAGCCAGACAGTTTCACCAATTATTTCATGTAAATGCAAAAACTCTACAGCAGAAATTCCATTTGTCTAGAGCAGATGCTAGACAAGTAGTTTTGGACTGTCCTCAGTGTGTGATTCATCATCATCCTCCCAGTGTGGGAGTGAACCCTAGAGGGCTGTTGCCACTGAAAATCTGGCAAATGGACGTTACCCACATTTCAGAATTTGGAACCTTAAAATATATTCATGTATCTGTGGATACCTGCTCAGGTATCATACATGCTACACCTATGAGTGGAGAAAAGGCTCGCAATGTCATAGGACATTGCTTAGAAGCCTGGGCTGCATGGGGAAAACCACAGCAGCTAAAAACGGACAATGGACCAGCCTATACAGCTCAGTCCTTTGTCTCCTTCTGCAACCAGATGGAGGTACAGCTTAATCATGTATTGCCATACAATCCTCAAGGACAAAGAATTGTGGAGCGTGCTCATCGCACCTTGAAAGAATGCTTGCAAAAACAAAAAGGGGGAATAGGCCAAGGCCATACCCCCAAGGAAAGAATGTCTTTAGCCTTATTTACTTTAAACTTTTTCAATTTGGATGCTCAAGGCCGCTCAGCAGCGGACAGACATCAGGAATCCCATGGTTCACCTAAAAGCATGGTGAAGTGGAAGGATATTTTGACAGGCTCTTGGCGGGGGCCTGACCCCGTGCTAACATGGGTGAGAGGGTCTGTTTGTGTTTTTCCTCAGAATCAACAAGATCCAGTGTGGGTGCCTGAGCGCCTTGTGAGGAAGATTCGTCATGAAGACTTTCCTAAGGATCCTGGTGTTAGTAGCAGTGAGTATGTCAGGAATGACTGAGCCGAGATGGGGGATCCTGTCGATATTCCCAAAGCCGATGCCGGTCAGACATGATGCAACTGTGTTTCCACGCTTATTTAGCAGTAATAGAAGCCTAGGCTTACCCTACCTTCCCTTTGATGATCAGAGAAGCCCTATAGAAGGTAATAGAAATGTCAGCTTGAAGGGTAGTTTGTGCTTTTTAATGAGCTTCAATAGGTCAGATGATACAAAATGCATTAAATTGTCTCAGCAGTCAGCAGATTTTTTACCACAACTGAGGTTTGGGGGTAGGAGTGGTGGTTTGTTTTCAGGCAATGGTTTTCGTCTTCAAGGATGGTGGCCCACACGAGTCTCTGACCGGAACCCCCCCAAACAGCCACGCTGGGCACCTTTTTGTAAAGGATCCACAGGAGAGGAAGGACCTTTTCCCTGGACTGGATGTCAGGAGTGCAGAGCAGTTTGGGTTCAACAAGATCATTTTTCCTTTAGCCCCATGATTAGTAATATAGTGAATAAGTCTTGTACTGGAATGCTTGATATATCTACTAGGGATCCTCAGCAGACTGCCACCAATCCTTTTGATTTGTGGCTTTTGTGTGGAGTAAATGGAAGTTGCATGGACTTGGGACCTGTCATTATGCTTGGAGGAGGAATTTATCAAAGAGGTAATTTTTCCCTAGGGTCTGCTACCAGATTGGATTTCCCTAGCGGTAGTGGCTCTGGTACTTGGAATTCTTTATTTCATTCTTACCGCAACAAGAGCTTTTCAGCTTCGCCAGTATGTCTCTGGCCTCCTTTTCTGTGGATTGTAAGTAATGGGAGTGCATCCTTAGGTGAAGAAAAGTTAGTATGCTCTCCAGGCACATGTTTTTATGCCCTATGCTGGAATGCCACAGCCTTTCCTGTGGCTGTGGTGACTAGAATGCCTCGATATGTACCAGTTCCTATAGAGGCTCCTAATACCATGATGCTATTCAGATTTAAAAGAGATTTTGGCATCACTGCAGCTATTGTTACTGCTATCACTGTTGCTGCTGTGGGAGCTACTGCCTCAGCTATCACCTTGTCTAGTTCTATACAGACTGCCAATGCCCTGAATAATATCTCAGCCACTGTGGCACAGGCATTGGATACTCAGGCCTCTATGAATTCTCATCTCAAAGGAAGTCTTATGATAGTTAATCAACGCATAGATTTAATACAAGAACAGATTGATTCTCTTTGGCAACTAGCACAGTTGGGGTGTGAGTGGAAATTGCAAGGTTTGTGTGTTACTTCCATGCAATATCAAAATTATACAAAAGCTGCTAATTTGTCCAGACAATTGTCAAAGTTCCTCTTACAGGATTGGTCGGCTGAATTTGAAAATTTGATGAGAGAGCTGAGAGCGACAATCATCCACATCAACTCCACTCGGGTGGATCTGAGCCTGGCTACTGGCTTGACTTCTTGGATACAGACGGCTATGGATCATCTTAAGGAGTGGGCGGGTGTAGGCTCTTTGGCGATACTAATGATGCTAGCCTCTCTGGTTTGCCTATGGTGCATCTACAAAATGAGAGCCACACAAAAGCGTAATGCAGCCATGATTGTACAAGCCCTTGTCGCCATTGAGGCGGGCCAGTCCCCTCAGGCATGGCTTGCTGCCGTGAAGTAAATCTTCACTAAGCATAGTCCCTGCCCACTGAGGAATTTGTTCCATGGATATTAGGGTGGTAAGTCAGTGACGGAGTTGACGGGTAAGTCTCGGCCACCTAAGACAGGGAAGTCCCGAGTGGGGAGGGTGACCCAGAGACGGGTAAGAGTTTGAGCACCGCCCTCCTACAGGCTCAGGCCCACCGTGAGATCCCCAGATAGAGGGATTACGAAGCCTTTCCAGGGACTTTTACCAATTTTAGAAAAAATAAAAAAGGAGGAACTGTAGAGAGCTGCGAAGTGCCACGCCCTAAAGATGGCGCTGGTCTCCGCCTTCCACCAGCCCGACGGTGAGCACTCTCTATGATAATAAGTTCATATTTGGCATAGACTGCTCATCTGGCTTGTTTCCACATACATGGGCCTCTAAGATAGCACCACTTGGCTTTACTTGACTGGCTGTTCATTTAGTATTTAGCCTGTGGGTTGGGTCTGCCCAGACATTCGGAATTCGGATGACTGTTTTCAAGGGACCTGAATAAACTGCAGGAGAAGAGCTTTTGTGAGTTGCATCATCCTTGCTGGACAAGGGGGGACACGACACTATTTGGTGAGGAATGTCTTAAAAACAAAAATTCTATGTGGAAACAAATCAGAATGAGGAGAATTAATGAGATCATTAATTTGAGATGGGAGGATGTTTTATGTAGGATTGAAGTTTAAAATAATGGTTTGGCAGCAGATCTTGTGATGTCATGATTAGATGCCTGTGATTAATATCTACATGCTGCTGTAATGTGGATAAAAGAGTTAAGTCATTCTTTTCTTCAAGAAAAATCGTCCAAGAGAGATAATCACTTATGATTATTAGTAATGAAAATGGATGGAAAGACATTTAAAATTGATTTAGTGGACAAGATAATGAAAAATGAAGAAGATGCATGAACAATATATGTTAAGTGAATATTGTTGTATGTAATAATTAAGGCTGAATATTTGATTCTAGAAATGCAATACTGACTGAAGACATCTGAGGGGTATGCCACAGATGATAATCCAATATATACTCAAGGAATGGCAGTATATTAGTAGGAAGAAAATGTGGTTTTAAAGTTAAAACATAGCGACTATTGTCCTGAGTATAAATTGTTTTCCACAAGTTATAGCATCGCTATGCATTAGTTTTATGAAGAACACCACACTAAAATAGGCCTGATTTCTAGCATCATATGATCATCAGGCATGGCCATGTCCACTGCCATTTCCACTGTGAATTTTACAGGTTATAAACTCATCTGTATCTCATTTTCTAAGTGTAATAGTTGTTTATATGCCACATACTTAGGAGAACTAAAATATGTGCCTATTATATACTGAGAAGTGACAGCCTCTCATTTTCTCTGCTGCAACTGTGAACTCGAGGACTGCACTGCAAATCTCACAATATCTGTTAGAAAAGGCTAAAATGCATAGCTGTGAAGGCAATAATTATATTTGTGAAATAATTCTAAAATAGTAATTACTTAAAACCTGTATACTTATAGGTTATGCCAATTCAATAAAAAAACAGTGAGAGGTCTATAATAATTAGAAATATCTGCATGAAATTCATCTGCTGATATTGCTTCAAGTAATGCATTAGACCTGTTGTACTCAGGTAAATGAGATGACAATAGTCCCTATTTATCACTAAGTAGTATAAAAGCCCCAGGGTAAAGTACATTGATTACTTAATTTGTTCATGGCTTTGTGAGTAGGTAATATGGTATGAGTGTGGCTGGAAAAAATTTTATATCTTTAAGTATAGTATGTATCTACAGATATAAGACTTTTTTGTCTATGATTCTGCTGTCTGTTTAGCTCAAGGTTTCATGCATGCTGTTTGGGACTTCCTAAAAAGTGAGCGACATGAGAAATAATCTAGATTGAATTTTTTCTTCTCCAGTTAGTTTTTAATCCTTTGTCATGCTGTGCAGAACATCTTTGTGTCTCTATTTTGAGGGATATTCTGAGAAACTAGTGCTGGCCCTTTTTTGTAGAGCCTAGGGTTACAGTAAACTTCACTTACTATATAATTGGCATGACAAAAAATAAATTCTAATTCAAGAGAATGAGAAAATATACAACTATAATGATGCATTCCTTTACTCTCAGAACTTATGGGACAGAAGCAGGTAGATCTCTGAGTGTGAGGCCATTTTTGTCTGTATGGTGAGTTCTATTCCAGCCTCAGCTACTTACTGAGTTTCTGCACACAAACAAACCATCAAACAAGCAAATAAGTTGAGAGAGTGTGTCCAAAGGGATTCTCCCAGAGAGGACAGCCATTTCAATAATATTAATTTGACTTTACCATCCAAATTTATAAAATTGAAGTAGAGCAACACAGTACACAAATAAAATGTAGAACTAAAGCAAGGTAGTCAGGTAGGAGAGAGTTCATGCTAAAAGCAGAGAAAGTAAGAAATTTCAGTCCCCTGAGTGAACTTGAACCTGAGCCCACACAGGTTGAAATGCCTAACAGGTGAGAGGTACTTATTATGTCCAAACTATATTTGTCATATAGTGAATAAATGCAATTTCCATAGATTACAAAAAAGAATTGGCAAAAAAAAGGCAAGCAGCAGGAACAACTTGCCAAAAAGAACTTCACATACAGAAGAAGTGCATGCCTTCATACAGTGTTCATGATTAAATTATTTGCTAAGAACTAGCACATAATTGTTTTTATAAGGAAAGGGATAGAGAAAAATTAGATTGTTGGGTATATTTTACAGTAAGAAAAAAGATATTTAAACTTTTATTGACAAATTTCATCTTACTCCTCTCTGTGGAAAAGTTGTTAAGGAAAAAATATTTTGTTTTATTATAATGTTATAGAAAATGAAAAATGTTGTAATGGTTTGAATGAGAAATGATCCCCATATTATCAGTTGTTTGAACACTGGAAACCTTTGTGAGTTGGGCTGTTTAGGGGAAGGTGTAAAAGCATGAAACTCTTAATCTCAGGGCAGGGGGTTCAAGCCCCAGGTTGGGCACCATATGCAAAAGAAATTAATTAAATTACATTGGGTGCCATTTGTAGAAATAATTAATTAATTGTTTACTAGTATTTAGATTATAGTTAACTGGTTCGGTGGTTGTTAATCCTTAACCAGACATTATAAATGAGCACACACAGAAACCACATGGATTTTAACAAGCCTTGGCCTGAATTGAGCAACTTGGCCCATCTAAGCTATCTCATAATTCTATTACCCAAATATGACCCCATATATACATATGTCCCCTTGGACTGCCATTCTCCCTGCTATGCAGATGTTCCTGGCCATGTGGAGTGAGGTTCTTTTTTCTAACCCATGGTGTGTGTCCTCTTTCTTCCTTCTGCTGTCTGGAATGAATTAATCCTCTGTCTAAAGCACAGGCTTCCTATTCTAATTTCAGGAAGTCCCATCATTCTCTGTCTTTGCCCATTCTCAGGCCTCAGCATTTACTTAACCAATCAGAGACAATGTAACAGACAGCAAATAGGACCAAATAACATTTAGAATGCTTAACACTGACTCATCAATTCCCTTCTTTTATCTTATAAAAAGGCTAAATTTTTTTAACTCATCTGGTAAAAACAATAAGGACAAATATGAATCAAGAAAACCATAAAGAAGAGTTATGCACATAATGTTTAGCCTATTTGTATCAGGCAATCTTGAAGATGAAGAACATTCTCTATCTATCTTGGTGGGTCTGAAGTTCTGAACCTAAATAATTTCTATCATATCCTATATTTATAAACCTAAAGATTTTATTTAGACTTGAAAATATCCTTTTAAATCCTAAGAACTCAAGTTCAATTGTAATTGTATAACTATTATGCCTTCAACGCCATCAAAGACATAAGAACGGATAAAGTTATTATTTAAGTTGAAGCATACGAGGACAGCTTCCAAAAAGAAATATGACAGTTGGTTGCCTAGACAGTCCCAAATATCTCTTGATATTGTTGGAGCATCATCTTCAGCCTTCTGCCCAAGCATTTTTCAGAGACTAAATTATGCAGCAGGAAATAAGGATTTTCTCATTCTGTCTCTGCAGATTCAGGACATCGACTTACCTGCATTGAAGCTCTGGTACATCTTTAGACTGTATATAGTCTTTTGAGAAAGTAGGGACATTTTTAACCAATAGAAATTATCTCCTGATGGGAAAATTCTTTTTGATGCTTATTGTCTTCTTCCAAGTCAACTGGGAGCTGTCAGGATCTGACTGTCTTAAGTCAAACAATTCTTAATAAAAACATCTTTAAATGCCATTTTCTGTATGCCTCTGAGGGTTTCAAAGACATCTATTGATTTATCATCTATCTATCTTTGAACAAGCAAACTGTATATTTTTAACCATTTACTATCTGTTTAACCTATTAAGTCTATTTTGTGATAAATTAAAACTAGTATCTCACATGACCCGAAGCTCAACTGCCCAGTCAACTTGTATTATCCAGACTCCTAAATAGATTACAATAGCAACCCATAAAAGGATCAGAATTAAATCTGTACTTTTAAATGATTTGTATAGATACAATACATTATATAAGTTGAAATATACATAATATGTGCTTAAATATAAAAATAGATACTGATGAATCAAAATTAATCATATTTTATCAATATATAAAATTCTATACCAGTGTATCAAAAGATAACCTTAGTTTAAGACTAACAATAGTTTTGAGTTTCAGAGCAGATTCTGGATAGATATAATCTATCCTTATATCTTATAATTTCTACATTATATATATGTATATACATATATATATATTCCCCCTCTTTTTCTTTTCAAGTCTTTTCCCCCTATATAAGAGAGAAAGATGGATAGAGAAAAAAAAAAGATTTCCATGTCTAACTTTCTTAACCTTGCTTAACAAGACCATATAACAATTTGTAACCATTATCCCTAACAGCATTTATAACACATCGAATGACCAAAGAATCATCCACCCCACTTTTTGGGAGTGGGATGTCACTCTCTTAAAATTGCTTCCTGCTGAATTTGGACACAGAAAACATGTTTGGGGGCCCAAATAAAATGGAAAAATGTTTAACCAATTTAACTGTAACGTTTGTTGTTCAGTCTCTATGTGCTCAACAATTTGAATGCCCTGAGTAAATTGTAGTCCAAAACTGTATTTTGGTTAGGAAAGTTCAGGGCTTTATTGAAGTCCTGTCTGGAACAGTCTTTGAGGCTGGGCCATCTCAGCAAACTGTTTGAAGTTGTTCTGGATGCAAATTTTCGAGGAAATAGCTATTGAGGCAGTCGATGAAACTGGATGATTTGGGCTACTTGTCTTCTTTGTTGTGTGGTCACTTTTCTGAAAATATATGATTTGTCACAAGTAACATATAGTTCTGCAATTATCAAAACGCCTTGGATGTGCAGGATGCACAAATCAATTAAGGAATATCTTCTGTTCTTTATTTGAACAAAAGAAAGACATTTGTAAGTTTTCATTCTTTTTATATAAAAGGATGGCATGTAATAGTATTTTATATACATGCTATATATAATCTATTTTAAATTTAAAATACAGTATAAGACTGTAAGTATTCTCCTTTACAGTTGACAGAAATTTTAATTGATTAAAACAGGTTTATTATGTGTTGTTCTGGCTTTTTTAGATTAGGTTGGCCTCAAACTAAAAGAAAACGATCTGTCTCTGTCTTTGTCTCCCACGTTTTGGGATCAAAGGTATGCATTTTTATATTTTTTCTTTCCTTTTCTCCTTTCTTTGGAGATTTAATTTCTATGTGGATATCTCTATCCTTATTGACACAGGGTTTCTCTTTGTAGCTTGGGCTGTCTTGATTTGCTCTTTAAAGCTCTGTAGATTAGATTGGAACACACAAGGAACCTGTTTTTTCCTTGTATCCCAAGTTTTGAGATCAAGATTTGATTTTAAATAATTGAATTACCCTTATTAAATAATAACATTAATTAAACCAGTTTGTATTAGTTTGAGTTCCAATTCTCCCATGAAGGCTCCGTTCTTAAGGAGATTGGTGTAGAATAGCATGATATGCTATTTTATGTTAGCTTTTCTTAACTGTCCGTTGTGGGAGACAGGCAGTTTGCATGTTCTCCCCCAGCCTAACTGTGGGTCCTTACATTTATTAACAGACGCTGTCTCTTTCTCTCTTCTTTTTTTTTTTTTTTCCTGGATATGATTTCTCAGTGCATCCTTGTCCTGGTCTCACTTTGTAGACCAGGCTAGCCTTAGGTTTACAGAGACTAGCCTGCCTCTGCCTCCCAAGTGCTGGGTTTAAAGGTATGCACCACCACACCCAGTGATTAACATATGTCTTTGAGGGGAAAAATGCTTCTTGAAACCAGTTCTCCAGTGGGAGTCCCACACATAAGGAGACTGGCTTGTGAGCCCTTTCTTTTCACATAAATTTCAGAGTATGTGTATTTATCCATTATATCAGTAAGGATATTATTAAAATCAACATCAAGGAAAAAAACGTGTCATTTTTGAATTCTAGACTGTCTTTAGTAAGCAGCCTTATCTTATCAGCAGGGTTCCCACCAGGCTGGTCTAGAATTCAGAGATCTGCCTGTTTCTTCCTCTAGTGTGATGGGACTGAGGGATTAAGAGTGTGTGCCAGGATCACCTTGCTCAAATATTTCACTTAAATACCAGATATCAGTAACTCTGTTACCCAGAGAGCAACCTTGAATTGTAATGACAATTCGAAATCTGCCCAAAATCTTCAAAAATCTCATTTGTTTTAGCAATGCCACACCAGAAAAATATCCTTTCTACCTCATGATATAGGAAAATCAAAGACATCTAAACAAAAATCAATCAAAGAAACAACATTCCAGAAGACTTGGCATGTCTAACTATGCCATCCCATGCTGCAATTAAAGTTTTCTTGATTATTACTTGGAATCTAGTTTTGATTGTATTTCAGTGGTGGACCAATACCAGAAACTCCTGACAGGTACCTCATATCCAGGGAGCTCTCAGCTCCAGCTGCCATCAATTTTGTATTATCTATCGGGAAGGGCCTCACTCCTTCCTTCATTATCATTATTGGCAATTTAGCATCCCATCTGTAAATACTTTCTTTCTTTAAACCTATCCTAGTCAGATATTTCTCAAAAAAGATGCAAAGAACCACAATTGTTAGGGTAAAAATCATATGCATGCTAAGAGGAACAAACTCAATTGGAATTCAAACGTATTGAGGCATTATTAATTCCTCCATTTTTAATCTAGGCGGTTAATTCCATTCTCAAGCTCTGTTTAGAAGGCTGCCGGTTTTTTAGTATGTGAGGAGAGCTAAGCCTTAGCTCTCTGCCTTTGCTGCAAGGTAACAGCTTTTGTTAAGGTAGCCGCACCTTTGAAATGCATTTGTGTTCAGTTCCCCGCTCTTTGGCTGGGAAACCGGCTCAGTCAGTAGAGCATAAGACTCTTAATCTCAGGGTTGTGGTTTGAGCCCCACATTGGGCACCAGGAAGCTTAAGTGGTTTATGCAGCTTTGTTGGAGAAATTATATCATTGAGTGTTAGTGGACTTTTGAGTTCTAAAGTCTCACGCACTTTCCAGTTGCCTCTCTGCTTCTAACATATAGAAAGGCTGTGATCTCAGAACTTCCACCTGGGATACTATCCTGTCATTGTGGACTCCTATTTTTCTGAAACTTTAATCTCAAATAAACCCTTTTATTTCTCCATAAGTCAACTTGTTCATGATGTTTATCACAGCAACAGAAAAGTAACTACTACAGATGCTTAATCTCAAAGAATAGCTTATGTAGTTAAGTAACTGGTCATAGTTTAATGGTTATTTACATGAATCCTAACTGCTCATCTATTGGAAAGAATGGATAAATTATTTCTTAAGCAGTTTTACAATAAAGAACAACAAAGATAGAAAATACTCTTTAGTTTTTCTGCAAGAAAATTCTATTAATATGATAATGTCTCATGTCTAATATATTTCCAGAAAGCCTGCACAGTCATGGAAACTGAACAACTCTTT
The DNA here is from genome assembly GCA_907164525.1 of Lophiomys imhausi. Taxonomy (NCBI): domain Eukaryota; kingdom Metazoa; phylum Chordata; class Mammalia; order Rodentia; family Muridae; genus Lophiomys; species Lophiomys imhausi. The sequence continues at coordinate 3,601,504 of CAJQZJ010009486.1, read as the reverse complement.
ACTGTATGACTATTTGGTCAGGGAAGAAATAAAGAAGGAAATCTAAGACTTACAAAAATGAAGGCACAACATAACCAAACCGATGGGACACAATGAAAACAGTGCTACGAGGAATTTTTACATGCCTTCAAAAAGAAAATTGTGACAGCTCATATTAGCGAATTAATAGCTGAACTGGAAGTACTGGAAAAAAAAAAGAAGAAAACATTCCCAAAGAGGAACAAAAGGCAGGAAATCTTCAAACTTAAGGCTGAAATCAACAGCTTAGGGGGGGAAAAAGAACAATACAAAGAAATGAAACCAAGAGTTGGTTCTTTGAAAAAATCAACAAAATAGACAAACCCTTAGCCAAATTAACTAAAAGACAAAGGGAAAAACCCAAATCAACAAAATCAGAAATGAAAAGGGAGAAATAACAACAGACATTAGGAAATACAGAGAATCTTTATGTCCTACTTTAAAAATCTATACTCCACCAAAATTGAAAACCAAAGTGAAATGGACAATTTTCTTGATAGATTCCACCTATAAAAGTTAAATCAAAATTAGGTTAACAGAATAAACTGCTTTATAACCCCTATGGAAATAGAAACAGTCATTAAAAATCTTCCAACAAAAAAAAAGCCTAGGGCCAGATGGTTTCAGCACAGAATTCTACCAGACATTCAAAGGAGAACTAATACCAATACTCTTCAAACTCTTCCATAAAATAGAATCAGAAGAAACACTGTCAAACTCATTCTATGAGTCCACAGTTACCCTGATTCCTAAACCACACAAAGACCCAACAAAGAAAGAGAACTTCAGACCAATTTCCCTCATGAACATAGAGGCAAAAATATTTAATAAAATATTGGCAAACCAAATCCAAGAACACATCAAAATCGTCATACAACATGATCAACTAGGCTTCATCCCAGGAATGTAAGGATGGTTCAGCACAGGAAAATCCATCAACGTAATTCACCATAGAAACAAGTTGAAAGAAAAAAACCACATGATCATCTCGCTAGATTCTGAAAAATAATTTGACAGAATCCAACACCCCTTCATGCTAAAAGTCCTGGAGAGGACAGGGATACAAGGAACATGCCTAGATATAGTAAAGGTGATATACAGCAAGCCTGTAGCCAACATCAAAATAAATGGAGAGAAATTTGAAGCATTACCTCTAAACTCAGGGACAAGACAAGGATATCCACTTTCACCATATCACGTCAAAATAATACTTGAAGTTCTTGCTGGAGCAATATGACAGCTAAAGGAGATCAGGGGGATCCAAATTGGAAATAAAGAAGTCAAAGTATCCCTATGTGCAGACGATATAATAGTATAAATAAGCGACCCCAAAAATTTATCCAGAGAAATCTTACAGCTTATAAACACCTTCAGCAAGGTGGCTGGGTACAAAATTAGTTAAAAAAAAAAAAAACAGAAGCCCCTCTTTATACAAAAAAATAAATGGGCTGAGAAAGAAATTTGGGAAATAACATCCTTCTCAATAGGCAAAAACAATATAAAATACCTGGGGACGAAGCAACTGAAAGACCTATATGACAAGAACTTCAAGTCCTTCAAGAAAAAAATTGAGAAGGCCACCCAAAGATGGAAATGTCTCCCATGCTCATAGATAGGTGGGATCAACATAATAAAAATGGCCATTCTGCTAAAAGCACCACACAGATTCAATGCAATTTGTATCAATATAACACCACAATTCTTTATAGACCTGGAAAAAGCAATTCTCAACTTCATATGGAATAACAAAAAAACCCAGAATAGCTAAACCAATCCTGTACAAAAAAAGAAAAAAAAAAGATCTGGAAGTATCACCATCCCAGTTTCAAACTATACTACAGAGCAATAGTTAAAATAAAAAATAGCATGGTGCTTGTATATAAACAGACTATTGGATCAATGGAATCTAACCAAAACCCCAGAAATAATCCCACACACCTATGGTCACTTAATTTTTGACAAAGAAACCAAAACTGTACAATGGAAAAAAGGACAGAATCTTCAAAAAATGGTGCTGGTTCAACTGGATGTCCACATGAAAAAGAATGAAATTAGACCTGTACTTATCACCTTGTATAAAACATAAGTCAAAGTAGATCAAAGACCTTAACATCAGGCTTGACACACTAAATCTATTAAAACAGAAAGTGAGGAAAACCTTTGAACTCATCTGCACAGGTGACAACTTCCTGAACAGAACACCAACAATTCAGGATCTAAGACCAACAATCAATAAATGGGACCTCATGAAACTGAAAAGGCAACCTACAGATTGGGAAAAAATCTTCACCAAACCCAGATGTGACAGAGGGCTCCTATCCAAAACTTAAAAAGAGCTCAAGAAATTAAATGCCAAAAAACAAAATAATCCAATTAAAAAAATGGGGAACAGAGCTAAACAGAGAATTAACAAAGGAGGAATCCCTAATGGCTGAGAGGCACTTGAAGAAATGTTCAGAATCCTTAATCATCAGAGAAATGCAACTCAAGATGACCCTGAGATTCCATCTCACATCTGCCAGAATGACTAAGACCAAAATGTCAAATGACAGCACATGCTGTCGAGGTTGTGGTGAAAGGGGAACACTCCTCCATTGCTGGTGGGAGTGCAAGCTTATACAACCACTATGGAAATCAGTCTGGCAATATCTTAGAAAAGTTGGAATAGCTTTACCTCAAGACCAAGCCATATCACTTGGTATACATCCAAATGATTCCTCCCCAAATCACAAGGAGGTTTCCTCATCTCTGTTGATAGCAGCCTTATTTGTAATAGCTAGAATCTGGAAACAACCCAGATGTCCCTCAACCAAAGAATTGATTAAAACCCTATGTACATCTACACAATGGAATTACTACTCAGTCATCAGAAACAATGAAATCATGCAATTTGCAGCCAAATGGATGGAGCAAGAGAAACTCATCCTGAGTGAGCTAACCCAGACTCAGAAGGATGCATATGGCATCTATTCACTTATAGTAGGATTTTAGCTATATAGTACAGGATTTCTATACTAAAACCAACACACCAAGGGGAACATGGACATAGATTTTTTTTGTTTGTTTATTTTTTAGTTTTCTCTACCTGGCAATGACACACTTTTCACTGGTGGTACTGCCTTGTAGGCCCCCAGTGTAGGAGGAGGCTCTTAGCCCTCATATTACTGCTGAAATGTGGTCGGGGACTGTTATGTATGGACACTCCACTCCAGATTAGTGGGATGAAAGGGGTAGGGGTAAAGGGTGTGAATGCAGGAGATGTAACCTGAAGTCATAAATAAATATTTTAAAAAAGAAAAGTAAATAAAACTAAATAAATAAAAAGGAAAAGACAATGAACATGAATAAAAAAAACGAGAGAAATCAAGAATTGGCTCTTACCACTTGCAGATGTAAATCAGTAGTTGAACAGGTTCTCAGCATGAATGAGGTCTACTTTTCATCCTCAGAATTGGGGAAAAGTGTGTTATGATCATTTAATTACAGAATTAGACTCTTGGCTGACATTAGAATGCAAAACAATATGGTCTCATCTCCTCCTACTGGAAACCTCACACATAATCTGGCAACTATATCAAATCTCTAGTTGCATGTATATCTGGTTCCATTGCAGATAATTCATGGTTTTTGTTCATGTATTTCCTCTTAGGAATAGGGGTATCAATCCTCATAATCAATGAAACTATTTATGCAGGTAAATTTTTAAAACTCAGTTGTGAAGTTTATAAGTAATTGAGATGTTAGAAATTTACTTAGCATCTAATTACAGGTATTGGATTAATACTATACTATATTATAATAGTATTAATTATATCTGAAAGATATATTCCTGGCAAATTATCCTGAATTTTTTATATATAATCCAACTGTGTAAAATATGTTTTTACTCAAAATTAAATGATTAAAATTATTATTAGCATTATACTTTTCGAAGTGAAGCACAAAACTGTAAGTGACAGATGGTAGTATCTGTCACATTAACATAACTTGCTGAAAGATTAAGGCACCCAATTTAGCAGTCTGGAAATTTGATAAAAACAATAATTAAAGTAAAATTGTCTAAGACACAATTCTAAAGTAATAACACATAAGTAGGTAAATTAAAGAATTTTAAAATAGTACTACTGCATATTTAAAGATAATTTGTTAAGGTTGACAAAATTTTAATTGGTTTTTAAAATACTCCATGTGAATATATTCAAATGCTCATGAGAATTTTTTGGTATAATTATGTTTAAAATATTCTGCCATAGGCCTGACTTTCTTCCATGCTAATGATGAAAAGTTTTTGGAGAAGAGTTGGTCTGGTTGCCATATCTTGGAGCCCTGCTTTTTTCTGAGGAGGAAATGAATGATCTAGGGAAGAGAGGAAGTGGGGAGAAGCTAGGAAGTTTGGAAGGAGGAAAACTGTGCTTGGATATATTGTATAAGAAAA